>JAGFPH010000093.1:1087157-1104176 GCA_018207615.1 Philaenus spumarius
ATTTGACACAGTTACAAATAATTCTAACCCGTGTATGTTCCAATAAATTCAATCCAACATAATTATAAAGCGTGCTAAACCCCATATACCCAGTGGTATAGTGCTAATATTAGCTGTGCAGGGATGTATGCAGAAAATAATTGTGAGAATAACTTCTGGGGTAAACAAACCCCTTATTGATCACTCCTTTCTCTATCAAACAGAAAAAGGAATCACTATGAAATTTGACACAGTTACAAACAATTCTAACCTGTGTATGTTCCAATAAATACAATCCAACATAATTATAAAGCGTGCTAAACCCCATATACCCAGTGGTATAGTGCTAATATTAGCTGTGCAATGATGTATGCAGAAAATAATTGTGGGAATAACTTCTGGGGTAAACAAACCCCTTATTGATCACTCCTTTGTCTATCAAACAGAAAAAGGCACCACTATGAAATTTGACACAGTTACAAACAATTCTAACCTGTGTATGTTCCAATAAATACAATCCAACATAATTATAAAGCGTGCTAAACCCCATATACCCAGTGCTATAGTGCTAATATTAGCTGTGCAGGGATGTTGGCAGAAAATAATTGTGGGAATAACTTCTGGGGTAAACAAACCCCTTATAGATCATTCCTTTGTCTATCAAACAGAAAAAGGTACCACTATGAAATTTGACACAGTTACAAATAATTCTAACCTGTGTATGTTCCAATAAACACAATCCAACATAATTTTTGTCTTATGCTACCTAGACCCCAAAACCACAGTCAACTCAAAAGACTGTATATATTCAGTTAATCACATTTTATCAGATATTTATTTCAACAAATCTATAACATAAAATAAAGCATGAACTTTTAAAAGTTTCTATACGCCACCGTGTAAATTTTGATACGGACACAGTTTATTTCTCTACAAACATGAAAGTGGTTATTTACCTCTCGCCAAACATTGCTAAGCTTATCTGGAGTAATGTTACAGCTGTCTGATGTGGACCAGCCCCTGATTTTTCGAGCTTACGCTCTGTTTTTGGTATGCTTCCAGAAAAAATTCATGCTATCAAAGTGGTGTATGACATGGACTACCATGTTTGTAGAACAACAAATTAGATTAGATTAGATTAGATTTATTAGCCTCATTTACGGCATACAAATTTCAGCAAAACTGAAGTATACATGTGAGTTGTCCTACACTTAGAATACATATACACATAATATTTTAATAAATAAAATAGTTTAAACAAGTTAGAACAATAAATATACAAGATAAAAAAAAAAAATATATATATATATATAATACATTATTACAGACAAATCAACAATGTTATATAGCCTCAAGGACTACTTGTCAAGTACTCTCTCACTGAGTAAAATGCCCTCTCAGTGAGGTATCTTTTTAATTTTTTTTCAAATTCACACTGGGAATCAATTTTTTTCAAATACTGAGGCACTCCATTGTACAACTTCAAACCTGAGTAATACACCCCCTGTTCAAATACCTTCAGTCTATGAATAGGATATTGTAGTATTTGCTAACGGAAAGAATATCCATGCAGGTGCTGACTGACCCCACTCTTGTGGGATTTAAAATAGAGCAAAATGTTCAAAATATAAATACATGGCAGGGTTAAAAATTCGATTTTTTTAAATATATCTCTACACGAATCTCTATACTTCAAATTACAGATTATTCTTACTATATTTTTTTGTAGACAAAAAATTTTTATGGACTCTACAGAATTACCCCAGATGGTTACGCCATATCTAAGGTGTGAGTAAACATAGGCATAATACACGGTCTTAATTGTGGCATAACTGCAAGTTTTTGAGATTGCACGAAGTGCGAAGCACGCGGAGTTAAGTTTATTTGATGGTGCCCATATCAAAGTTTATTGGTGGGTATACAAAACTAAGTTTTTCTAATAGTCATGCCATAATTTTATCTTGCATTGGTATTTTTTTAAATTCTAACATAGTTAAAATGTCTCGGATCTTTTTAGAGGACCCTATATATAACTATTTATGAAGTTGAAAACTGCCTTAAATTTACACAAATTATATCCAGACTGATAAGTACAATATCATAGGTGGGTTGGGGGGGGGGGGACACAGTTACTCCACTAATATTATTGCAAGTAAAGTTCATATTAGATTTTAATATATTAAATTAAAAAATGTTTTATTGATGCCTTATATATTTTTTGTGTTGTAGTAGAATTATCAAACTCGATTTTAGTCCTGCATTTTTTGACTACAGTAGAACCCCGATAATTCGAGTCGCAGTAGTTCGAGAGTCCAGGTATTTCAAGTTGTGTTTGCAAAATTAAAAAACAGCTTTTTTGACTATTTTAAAGCTTTTAAAACATTGATTGTACCACCGCAACATTGAAAATTACTTTGTTATCACCGCCCATTGTATGTTTAAAATGCCTACTAGTCTATTGAAAGTGACAAGGGATTGAAGTGGCTGGCTTGTGTTCACTTGGCGACACGGACACACCACCACTCGCAGGTAGGTAATGAGTCAACATTGGGTCACGTCGACACTGCTTATATCTCATGTCAACTCAGTCATGTATCCCGTACTTGACTGTCTCCCTCTCTTGTTATTCTAAAAATAGTTCAATTTCAATAGTAAACTGTCAGTTCCCACAGAAGTACGCACGCTACGCATATTGGTATTGTGTAACATTGTCGATTAGTGAATGCATTCTTCACTGTTTCTGTTAAAAGTTTTTGAAGTTTTAATTTTGATAATAGAGATATAATTGAAACACTATTAAATGTTCTAATATTTTGACTAATTAAAACATTAAAAAATATATTATT
The DNA here is from genome assembly GCA_018207615.1 of Philaenus spumarius. Taxonomy (NCBI): domain Eukaryota; kingdom Metazoa; phylum Arthropoda; class Insecta; order Hemiptera; family Aphrophoridae; genus Philaenus; species Philaenus spumarius. Next base: position 1,089,983 of record JAGFPH010000093.1, read on the forward strand.
TTTATCAATTTCTGCCTGAGTTTTGTATAGTTCGAGGTACAGTCAGCTCGAATTATTGAAGTTCTACTGTAATGGAAATGCTAAAATAGGACTACAAGCGATTCGAAATACACTTCATATTTGTACAATTTCACAGAAAAATCTACAAAAAGAGATGCAGTTTTTTAAACTATTAGAAAAAGTTCTCAATCATTTCATGGGGGGCCAACTCCTCTACAACCAGATGGAATTGTACGGCAGATTCTGTAAAATCGGTTCTAGACAACTTTGAAAGAAATACAAAGTGATAACTCTTCTCGAGGGGTGAAGCTAACTCTCTGGTAAAATCCACAGAAGATTTCGTTTTTTACCCTTACTACTTAGAAGAATCCTAAGTGACGAGCATTGTCAAAAATACTAAAGGCAACCAGAGTGAATTATTCAAATGTGAATGATTTAGTAAAAGCTACCACGGACACAATTTTATAATTCAGAAATTAAAACTCTTTTGAAAACCTTGTAGGTACATTGCACTGGTATTTGAGAAAGTTTTGATTTTAAATTAGAGAACTACTCAGCAAAAAGAATGTACCAAATAAGTTGGTTGGAGGAACTAAAGATTCTTGTTAACTAGTGAAACAGCACTGCTGGGTTATCAACCTTTATTCCGTTTTGGACATTCTCATTGAAGAAATAGATAGAAGACTATTTGAAATTTTTGAGGGAAGAATTATAGTTTGTTGTTATAATTCCATATTCCCCAGTTTCTCTCCTCCGGTAGGTTTCCCAGTCCCCAAAGTTTTTCTTGAAATCATGCTCATGAATTTTAATTTCCCATAAAATATTTCACCTACATAGATAGGTACAATACACCTTACATACACAATAAATACATAAAGTTAAAACTTAGTTTTTAATATAAGAAGGATTATACACAATATATAAGAACGTGAGCAGAAATGGTTATTTACTTTTTGTGGAACACCAAGAAAAGAGGAACGACTGTGCTATAATAGCGATAAACATAGCTACCATTTATTTGGTCCGCTCAAAAAGACCACTTTAAATTTGAAAAATATAAATTTTGTTTCAAAATCAAATTATTTGGTGAAAATGAGGTAATTTAACTTGTCATTCATCTTTCTAGGTCAAGCTGAACTGCTTTACAAGCCATTAAAACGATTAGAAAATTATCAAAAAAGGACTCCTTTCTAATTTTATTTCCAGCAAATTCTGTCAGAGCCAATAACTAACTCACAATTTGCAGTAGAGAGCTCAGTGGTGGCTTTAAACATTGGAGGTGTTTACTGTCAAAGAAAAATTATAAATCATCTTAACAAAACGCAAGATATCATCAAAATAGTGTTTCCTGTGTAAGTTAGATTAGTACATTAGAATGAGTATAGTAGACGTAATGATTGAAAAAAAATGTTTACCAAAAATAAATTAAATTTAATAAAGAATGTTGCAATTGTGAACCTAGACTAATCTAGTAGGTACAGATAGCACCAATTAGGATGGAACGCGAAGAGGGGAGTGTGCAAGTCTCCTACGCCGGCTCCCACCACATTTCCCCTCTCGCGGCGGAGTACAGTCAGAGCCACCTGCCCTATCTAATTCATGTCTGCTATGTAGTCCTGTTGATTGTATATCAACACTTTTTGGTAGGTGACTGTACTGAAGACTGACAGTCAAGTAGGAGATGGTAAGACGTTACAACGCATGCTCAAGTGACGCTTCACGCTACTTGGCACTATCTGTACCTAGGACTAAAATTATGCACCCGCTCATTGGTAGTGCATCTCCTTACAAATCGTTTGATGAGAGGTTTTATTTTTATAACCGGAACTGTGAATAAAGTTATTACAAAAGTGATCAAGAGTAGGTAACTAGCAGACTCTAGAATATTTTATTCAAGTTTTCCATTTAAGTATTTGTTTCTTGTGTTTATAACAATAACACCGCCTGTACTATACTTTTTTCATCATTTGTGATGACAGAATGGATTCAATGGGGTTGTTCTTCGTGCTTGTGATGCAGAATTTAATAATTTTTAAGAATTATTAGAAATTTTACCATTCTATGATAATACCACTGAAAAAAGTATGTACCGTAATTCTGTTTGCAATTATCTGGAAAAATATGATCTACTGTAACGTTAGGCGTTAAAAAAATAAATAAAAGTAAACTGTTAAAACAAATTATTATCCAAAATATCCTAAGTCAAAAATTAAAAAATATTTATTTATATTTAAAAAATTATGTAGAATGTGCAATTATTTATTAATTAAGCTTTATTGTTCATTAAACGTCAAATTATCATATTTTAAAAACTTTTGTATGGTTTCTGAAATCATACTTTATAACCTTAAAATAATATAAGATTGTCAACAAACCTTTTGTTTTATTTCTTTACAGCACATGCTACAAATTTCACCTTTCATATTTCTAACATAAAAACGCAAATATGATCTGACACGTTTGTTGTCAAACACATCAGCTTCCCACGATATGATTTGTGACGTCATATCATATGACACATCTGCGGCGAAACCCTATATCAGACCACTTACGTCTTACGTTAAACAACACTTTATTTCAATATAAATTTAAAGTTTCGTGGGTTCGATTACTGTACAAGTACTTTTGGAAATTGAAATGTGGATATCACTGAAATCTAGACTAACATGATGGTTAAATTTATGATTTATCGAGTCATATTAATAAAAGAAAATTTCTTACAATAAACAAAATAATACAGATTATTACTATTTCTATTACCGGTAAATTTAATCATCCTTTAAAATTAATAAAATTAAAAAATAAAGCAGTCGTGGGACTGCCGACAGAAGTGAAAACTGTCATGAATATAGACAATCTTGTTTATGTTATTTTAGATTTCAATTTTAAATGTGACAAGATAAAAATAACACAACTTACAAAATGAGGAAGCACAATGTCAATTTCAGAGGTATTACCAAGTAAAATATTTTAATACAATTCACAAAATGAGGAAGCGAAATGTCCATTTCAGAGGTATTACCAAGTAAACTATACTCTTCTATACACATGTGTACTATATATAGTAGCGCCCGTAAAATGTTTTGGACGCGGTGAGCCTATAGAAGTTTTTACTTCAATAAAATATTATTATATGCAGACAAAAAATATTGTAAAAAATGCAAATTATATTGATTACTTGCGCAAGTTTTTTTGTAGATCACTTAGTCCAAATGTCCTGTCAGCATCAAATACTCAAATTCACAGTTCAAAGACCAAAAACGATAATTACGATTGTTTATGTAAAAATTGACAGTTCTTTTGTTGTCAGTGCGTATAATTGTATATAATCGAAGAAAATATCGGAACTTGTCCCTTATTTGTTGACTGTGTTTGCGTGACCTTTAATATTCATCTAAAAGTCACTCAGATGAAGATAAACATAATCCAACACTTTGCAATATCAAACACTTGTATATCGAAGTAATGTTCTCAAAGAACAATGTCGTACTTAACCGTAGAAATATCACTTAATAATCATCGGAGAACCTTTTAAAAACTTTGTAAAACTGTATCATAGAAATATTGACGAGTTGTGGAGGCACTCAACTAAGGGTGCGTTCACAAAGAAAGCTGATTGCAAGTTACTTGTTTCTAGGCGCTTGCTCCCAGAGGTTGCAAGCGCTTTTGAATAATTTTGGGTGTTCACAACAAAAGTTTGCAACTTTCATTCCGAGAATGTCTTCCACAAGTGATGAAGAATTATTTTTGCTTTAAAATTTAGATTTGAAAGTGCGCCGAAAGAGAATGGGTATACATGAAATTAACCGCGGAAGAGGAAGATTTGGTGAATACCACCATCTGTTTCCTTAATTAAAATTGGACAACGTAAGAATTTTTTCTTATATGAGAATGGAGTTGAGCACATTAAATTATATCCTGAAGAAAATTGAAACTACCGGTACTTTGGACAAATCCTGGGGAAACTGGCATAAGCAACCAATTCATCCGGAAGAATGGCTAGTTATTTGTATACTGTATACGGTATATAATATATATATTATTTACGCTAGGTCTATACTGTTTACCTGAAAAAATCACATTTGCCATTAATTATAGTGCAATGTAATTCATTAAATTTATTCACTTCAATAAAGAATTCAAAAACACACTAAACACAATATCACTAAAGGATAATTCTGAAAACACCTTTTCCAGTAAAGAAACGGCTTGTGTGAGGCATTATACAAACATCTATAACAATTCATTGCTAGAAGTGACAATCAGAGAAAATATTTTCAAAATAAAAAGTTTGACCCTATGAGGTGAAGTAACCAAAATAATTCCAAAACAAAATTTACCAATCGAAACATGAGCATTTTTTCGTATTCTCTCGCACCAAATGAAGTTAACGCCCAACATTTCTTTCGTGACTTTGCATATATTTTACGTAATATTATGAGTTAAAATGTAATAAACTATATACCACATTAATCTGTAAAATGTCCTAAATGATATATAATATAATCTATTTTAAATATTACTTCAGATGCACAAATTTCGATTTACAAAAATGCTTGTTAAAAGAGCTCCTAAGGTTTCTTTTTGCTAGTGGGGAAACGCTTTAAAAGAGCTCCTGAGATACTTTTTGCCAGATAGAGGTTTAAAGCTGTCAACAAGCTATTAATTATTACAAATAACGTAATACACAAATTACATTTGTACAATTAATTATCCAGGCCCGTTTTACCCAATAGGCACGGTAGGCACGTGCCTAGGGTGCTAGGCAATTGGCATTTTTGGAAGGGCGCAAAGAATGGATGGAAAAACAAAACAAAATTGCCGTGGTTGTGTCTGCATGCATCATTTATTGCGCCACTGCCGAAAGCCGATATCTGACCCAAATCACAGCCGCGCCCAGCGCCGTCTAGTGGTAAGCCAACAAACCAAAAATAATCCAAAGAAAATGTCAAAATGTGACTAAACGAATACTGTAAATAATGTAAATACTTCAAATGTAAAGAAGGGAGGGTGGGTGGTCCGTGATGCCGTGAGGTATGTTACACGCATTCCCACCGGAGGCCAGTAGATACCTCACGGCTACCGGTTGCCAGTCCGGGACACGGCGGGTCCATAGGTGGTGGATAATGGGAACGCTCTCGAAAAAAATCAGGATAATTTGTAAAAGAGAGTTAAGGGACATTAAGTCTAAAGTCCCTCCCGAACCAAAACTGGCATTTCAGACTAAATCTAAATTTACGGGGTATAGGCGTTATGGTAGGGCTGGTGGGGGAGGAGTAATCAGCTGGCAGGGGTATGAAAAGGAGCGCTACTCTTCGTTGTGCCTAAGGCGCTGGCAGGGTGTAAAACGGGCCTGTAATTATCAAAACATTATAGACAAATTGTTATTTATAAACTTAGAAAAAAGTACAGGCCGGCGCAGAGATAATAATACCAAGAGTCGGCGTATCTTGAGTTATAAATTTGCTTACCTTCAGTGTGCTTCAGTGTTCATTTCCAAGGCTATCTCTTTCCAACACTTATCTATGTAAAGTCTATCTGATTGTTGTTGAGACGTTTGTCCCAAATAGACCTCTTCTAAATACTTGTGAAATCAATTCATCGACATCCATGTTCACTGCGAGTTGTCAGCGACTTGACTGCTATCAGCGCCGGAGAACAAGTATCAAAAAATCTTGCTTGCCGTTCAGCGCTTGTAGCAGGCGCTTGCAAGTCGGAACAAGCGTTGTCTCTGAACGCACAAACTTGATACAATGAAAACTTTTTCTCGCGTCGGCCAGCGCTTGTTATTAAGCGCTAGCAACCAGCTTTCTTTGTGAACACACCCATACGTATGTATATGAGTAGTATATAATAACTGATTTCACCCATCATCTGTACACAACTTAGCGTAGATTGTACTTTGCGGTTATGTTTACAACTTCAATCATTATAATTTCATGTAAAGTTGATTTTTTTAATTATGAGTTATGGAACTATTGTATGCTATAATAAGTTTTAATATTTGATTTGAGTGTATAAACTGTATATAAATACAACCTTTTATCATCAATGTATTCGTTTGTAGACTGGGAGCTACAGGGAAGTGAGTATGCAAAATGTGATTACTGCATTTTATCAATGGATATTAGCTTAAACCCTAGTCCACACTTACAAACAATGTTTGTCATTGTTTTGTGACCACACTAGCTAGGCAGTGTTTCTCAAGATGTTGACTGAAGAAGACGTTCTTCTAGCTTGTACTAGTTTATATTTAATTCTAGGAGATGGCTATGGTATATTTACCTAGGAGAAGGCGATGGTGGACTCGAAGATTTCTTGAAGAAGGTCCATATTACGTATGACCAGTTTCCGGAGAAAGCAGAAATGCATCGCGGGTGCATAAAGTGCATCTAAAAGTGTATAACTTTTTTGAAACCTCTAAAAATGAATGAAAAGCAGCGAAAATCGGTACTAGAGAGTTTTTGGGGGCGCTGATCTCATCCCGGACCAAGCGAAGGGCCGCGGTGGACCGGGGGGGGGGGGGCCTTTATTGGGCGATGGTGGAAAATTTGTGAAGTTGCGACGGAGACTATAAAATTTCCTCTCGAGGATTTTTGTGGGCGCTGATTTCAATACTGACCATGCGAAAGGCCCCAGGTGGACCGTGGGGGCGATGGACTTGGGAAAATTTGTGAAGTTGAGAAATAGAATTGAAAAATTCCTCTCGATTTCAATTCTGATTAGTTGAAAATTAATTGGTTGCCTAAAATTTAATGTTTAAACATTTGAAAATATTGTGGAAAACATCGTGAACATTAGTGGTGTCTATGTTATAAAGGAACTATTATTATTCTATTTTATTAACAATACAATAAATAACTGACTATTTTTGATTAACAATGTGGATATTTATTTAACAAGGTATTTCTTTTAAATACAAGTTTCTCTTATGAGAAACTCCCTCCCCTCTCTCTCCCTCTCCCCGGTGCACCGGAGGTATTTCGCATGGTCAGAAATGAAATCAGCCCCAAAAAAAACCCCGATAGGAAATTTTTAATTCTCTGTCCTAACTACACAAATTTTGTGCACCGGGAGCATTTCGTATGGTCAGAAATGAGATCAGCGCCCCCAAAAACCCCCAAGTACTGATTTTCACGGCTTTTCATCCATTTTTAGAGGTATCAAAAAACTTATGCACTTTTAGATGCACTCGCGATGCATTTCTGCTTTCTACCGAAACTGGTCGTATTTAGACTTTGTTCCTGGTATTTTTCTGAACGCGATGCAGACAACTGCATCCAAATCGGAGCTGTAGGCATAAATGTTTGCGTGTTTTCCATTTATTTTGGGAAACAGAAAACATTGTTTTTTGTTTGCTAAAACAAGTTAAATGTTTGCAAACAGTTTCCAAAGATTTTGAAAACAACCGGCAAACAAATGAGAAACTCGAAAACAACTGGCAAACTGTTTGCAAACAATATTTCCGCAAACATGTTTGTAAGTGTGGACTAGGCTTAAAATAGCTCAAAGATTAATAATCCGCATCTTGCCGGTCCATTTTTTGGTCCATTTTTTTGTATCCCCCTCCTATTACCTACCTCTAAAGGAAATCGATGAAGTGGCTATGGAGTCATTTTAATGATTATTTTAGCCATAATTTATAGATTCTCTTATGATAAAGTGATGATAGGTTGTTAAATAAACAAAAATTATAATTTAAAAAACATTTAATATTAATAAAAAAAATATATGAGAAGAAAAAGCAAATTCAAATAGAAATATATGAAAGCCATACAAAAACACCTCTTTTCTCTTCTTTATATTCAAAATATTTCTAATTAAATTGGCCTAAACTCAACGAATTTAATTTTTTTGAATTAGAGTATTGATTGTTTTTTTCAATCTGCTACTTTTTTTGGACAGTTTGTACCAATCTTACAAAACGATTAAATAGGGAATCGGAAGCAATACTGGGCCACATAGATTGGTCATGTTCAAAACTTACCTTAAAATTTAAATTCACCAAACGTAGGAATGTTTCAGCTGATTACTCACAATTCACAAGATACCTAGAGGTTAAGTCAATAAACCAAAGAACTAGATATAAATTTTGGCTTTATTAACCAAAATGTAAAAAAAAGTTTATATGCCCTTAATAAAAGAATAATTAATTATTTATATGCCCTTAGTACAAAGAAAAACATCAGATTTAAAAAAAGAATACATATATATTTAATTTGAATTTTAAAAACCCTCCCCAAAAAAATAAAAATCAAAAACCCTCCCCTTTAATAATGATTACAGAAATTATACAGAAAAGATTAAACAAGATTACAAAATTTTAACATGAACTACCATGGATTTGTTTAAGAATAAATATTTATGTCGTTGGCCAACTGTAAAGTTAGATATAATTAAATAATTAAAAATAATAAGAATTATGAGACGTCTCTCTATAAAAAAAAGTATACAAATTTTCCAATGTGAAGCCCTTAGGGCTAAGGTCCGAAATATGCTATAGCTTGCTCCTCCCAATATTATTAAATACAAAAAACATGTCCTATATACTATTCATTTACAAAACACAAATTACAAAACACAGCCTATTCGAAGTTCATTATAAAGTCCACTGCAGATTTTTTAAGTAATTTACCAATTTTTCTAGTTCATAGCTATATAAATAAAAAAAAAGCACAGTCGGTGGAAAATATCTAGTTAAGCTGCCTGAAGAAAGTTGGCCTTACAGCAGGGTATAAGCAGTTGTACCATTTATGTATATACTTGAATTTATGTCCTGATACTTGGAATTATGTCATGATACTTGAATTTATGTCCTGATACTTCGAATTATGTCATGATACTTGAATTTATGTCCTGATACTTGGACCAGTGGAAAACTGCATCAAACAAAATAACAACCTTTTTTAGAAAGCAAGTAGGTTAATAAACAAAGCATGGTAAGGCAGTTAGTTTTAAAAGTTTGCCTTTATAAAAATATTTGACACAAGGTGGCACAAAGTAGGCACTTTAAAAGCTTGTAAATGTCACTACAGGACTTGTCATGTTACATTTAAATGTTTTTGCATGTCAGTAAAAGCACATGGTGAACTTAAAAATGTTCTTGGTTGGTAACACTAAATATATCAGAGATATAATTATTGGATATAGCTCTTCAAAAATTCACAATATTCTGTTTTACACTGCTTTAAATTTGTACAGAAAAAAACTGTATAGGCTAGCTTTTGTTAAAATAGGCTATGTGTGGTAAATGCATAACATAGCATAACTTTTAAAATTTTAGGCTGTAAAAGTTAAGGTTTAAAGTTAGGCTGTAGAAAAAAAAATGAATTACAAGATTTTGAATTAATACTGTATGAGCTTGAAATGTTATTTGCAATATAGAAGGTAAAACTAACTTTATAAAATTTTACAATGAGTATATTTCAAACCAACAAATGTAAAGCTAAAACATTCTCACGTACCTGGTGTTCACAATAAGGGCTTATAATGAAAGCATATTAATTAGCCACGCACATAAAACTCGCGACTAAATTAAATAAGAAAGGTCACGACATCGTTAAAAACATCGCCCTGAAATACAAGTCAGACATGACAGGTAGGCACGTAGCAGATTAATGGCCGACGTTCTAGAACATTCCAACCAAGCTAAGAATAACGGTCGAGATAAAAGTCAGCTGTTCAGAGCACAGATAGGCTAACGCATACTAAAGCAGTATGTACGGCTGCAGATACCGCACGGAGTCGGCACCTAGCGGAGAAAAGGATAACTACTTAAAGGATAAACAGCGGGTAAAGGCAGAAGGTTGTAAAGTCGGAGAGACGTTACAAGTTTAGTGTGTTTCTTCATCAGTCGACCTAGAAAAGTTGCTTTGAAAGTTATATTTTGAGTAGCTGTAATGTAATTAATGTTTTGAGTGTGTGAACTTAAAGCGCGTTTTATCGAAAACCGAAAAGAAAGTCGTTAGCAGTGATAAATAAAAAAAGACCTAGTATATAAATGAGGCGAAATAAGGCGCTTTACCTGTGACAGTTGTTTTCATATTTATAAATATAATTTATTATTACTATTTAGTCTGCATTTTATTTTAAAATATTTTTCTAGTTTGTTTACTACTACCATTAAAGTTATTAAAAGTACATTTCAATATTATAATTATTACAAAGATGTATTTTCGCATATTATACACATCCAAGGAATTGAATAGTCCAAGGGAAAAACAGGCTAACCCTCAACAACATAAAATTTGATATTTGGACAGATTTGGAATCTACTCTAAAAACTGCACATTTTCCTTTCATAAGAATTGGCAAAAACGAGCTGAAAGTATAAGAAAAACTTATTTAAAAATATTATATACTTGGGAAGAATGGGCTAACCCACAGTAAATCTAGGGAAGAATGGGCTAACCCACAGTTCAAGCATGTGCCAACCCACAGTTCAAGCATGTGCCATCCTGTTTGTTTACTTGAACTGCAGCTGTTCTCGCATTTGTTTTACAGTTTGTTCAGATGGTCATGTGAATTATGTTTATGTTTGTTTAGTGAATAGTTTTGTTTCTTTGTTTAGTGAAATGAATTTTAGTTTTGTGTATTTATGTGAGTAATAGTAATAATGCCTCCTGCGCAGGGCAAAATAAAAACTTTTCCGTCCTTCGTTTTTGTTACTATGTTGTTCATCATCTTAAAAGACTAGATTGTCTTAGAATTACCTTTCCTATGAAGGGACATTCTTTTATGGAATGTGATAAAAATATGGGATTACTGAACAATAAAAGCAGGTTTGAACTATCAAAGGAATGGGCAGAATTAATAAGAAGTGCAAGATCGAAACCTGAACCATTTACCAAATTGGTGGAAGTTGACCAAGACATGGTTAGAGACTGGACAATGTTCTTTAAAAACAAACTTAATTATGTAGATCAAACTCCTCTAAGTACAAGACCTATTAAGGAAATTAAAGTAGAGAAATAACACATGAGACTATTGCAGTTTAGAAATACTTTCAACAGAGCTTGGAATAACGTTGCCTTTACCAAACCTGGAGTGATAAATATTCACCTTGGCCCAACGTAGTTTCTTTTCCTTTTAAAATCTTATGAAGGTAAGACTTTGATATTTTGAATATTAACTTCAGTGCTTATTTCAAGGTTAATTGAAAAATATATAGAACTTTCGTGTTATAACTTAGCCATCAGCCAAAAAACAAAAGACCATATCATATAAAATTATATAAACACCTTTGTTTTACTACTCGCAGTCCAATATCTTTGTAATCGATGACGACCGTTTCGCCTATTTCATTCAGGCATTGTCAAACCGAATTTTTGTTCTTATTGTATTCTATTTAAATACGCGTCAACTTTAAAATACACAACACAACACATAAACACAAAGCACAACACCTTGAATAAGAAACATTTAAATAATATTTAAAAAGACATATCTCAGTTCCACTCCTTCGTATACGCACGTGTTCCCTCAATCATTGCTCGGTTAAGAGTCATGCTTACCCGTGGGGAGAAATCACGTTTTAGTTACTTTTTATTCCGTAAGCGCTGCCTGTATCAGTGCTCGACACCAAACTGTACTGTCACTGCTAATTCTCCTTTGCCCCCTCCATCTCGTCGGCACACCAGACAGAGTGAGAGAGACAGAAAGTTTAACACAATATTTCATTTCATTCCTTTGCCTTACCGTGGCTTCAGTTCAGAATCCTTATTTTATATTGGTAGCTAAATGCAGTAGTTTGGTGGTTGGTCTGATATAAGAGAAAGTATACTGAAATCTATTGATGCGGGGGTTGTGTTGACCTATTAAAGGGGTTTAACTTAATGATGCTGTCAAAAATAATGTTTGATTGAAAATGGATTTTTTCATTTAATAAAGTGGATGAGTCAGAAATGGTTTGTTTGTAAATCTGGAATTCTTCTAATTCATTCATTATTGGCCCTTTGGAACATTTATGTAATATTTGCAAATTGCTTTCTAAGTTGGTATAATTATGGCCAGATTCTAAAAGGTGTTCAGCAAATTTGGATTTAATTGGGTTAAGGTTTCTTTTAGGTAAATGTTCCTTAAATCTGGTTTTAAATGATCTTCCTGTTTGGCCGATATAATGTTTAGGGCAATTGTCACAAGTTAATCTATATATGCCGCTTAGTTAACTTCATTAACGCACCTACAGGGCCGGCCTGAAGGGTGTGCGACGTATGCATCCGCACACTTGAGCCTTGAGCAAATTTTTAGAAATTGATTTAAATGTTGGGCAGAAATATATAACTTAGAAGGAACTTTGTCTCAAAACTATTACAGTTGAATTTCAAGGTAAAACCGAAGATCTACCCCAATGAGCAGTTGAGACTTCAAAATTTGAATTTCTCTTCAAGCTAGACAAACTGCCTGATCGACAAACACTTTTGATCAAATGCAAACTACTCGAAGAGCTAATGTCAGGTGGGACTGATCAAAGTGACATTAGAGGGGACGAATAATTGTACGACGATCTGGTTTCTATACAGAAACTTTTACCCAATTAAGTACTCTTTCAGTAAAATAATATTGAAATTTAAGTTAACAGGTAGTATTAATAATTATTGAAACTAATATTAATATTTCACCATCCTAATACTTTAATTACTATATTTTCTACCAAATTAACGATTTAAACTTGATAGGTTTATGTACAGTTAAATTCCACTTCTTACCTTACCCTATCTTACCTTTTTATTACATTTTTAGAATTTTTAAACATTACATAATTAATTTATGTAAAGTAATATTAGCCCAGTCGGTATAGGTTAAAACTACCAGTAATTTGCAATACGGCTGATTTTTTTTTATAAGTACCTTAAAGTATGTAGATTAACATAAAAAAAGTTTACCAGTCTATCGATTTCCCAAAGTCGAAAAAAAAAATCGATTATAATTTTTTTTTTGATTATCCTTAATATTTCAAGCTGGGATGAAGATAGAGAAAAATAAAAAATACCACCGTGTATTTTCAAGATAACAAGCTGAGACTCAGCATAAATGTTTAAAATATATATTTTAACTCCTACGTCAAGTTTCAAAACGATATATTAAAATTTGGCCAATTTAGAATGAGCTAACGTTTCATATATGAATAAGATGTCCCCTTTTAGTGATTTCCCCTGCTGCAAAATACATACCTGCATTATCGATTTTTTTCCAGACAAACCATTGCTCGGACGAAATAAATACATATGACCTTTTTTGTTGAAAAATACCTCACCTACACGGTGGTATTTTTTATTCTTCTCTATCTTCATCCCAGCTCGAAATATTAAGGATAATCGAAAAAAAAAATGATAATTTTTTTTTTTTTCGACTTTGGGAAATTGATAGACTGGTAAACTTTTTTTATGTTAATCTACATACTTTAATATACTTATAAAAAAAAATCAGCCGTATTGTAAATTACTGGAACTTTTGGTCTAAAATTACCCCTACCGACTGGCCTATATTGTTCCTTGATTTTTTTAGTTTTATTCTGACACTTCAGTACACACGTAAATAACGTAAAAAGAAAAATATATAAAAATCTATTCTAATATTTTTCATGATATCTTCTCTAAAAATTACACTTGAAGAGTATCATTACATAATTTTATTCTTTTTAGGTAAAAAGTCTCCAATGGATGTCCTAAACCTTTTGTCATTGACCAAAAGCACGAATGAATATGTCAACCTGTGGATAGCGTTACGGACTTACGGATCGTATCCACAATGCCCATGTCCGTCACCTCCACTGAACGAAGCTTTTCAAAGCAGAAGTTGATAAAAACTTACATCAGGTCAACACTGTCTCAAGAAAGACTTAACAGCCATTCAATTTTATCAATTAAAAACGAGCTATCTCAGGCACTTGATTATTTGGACATAGTTAATTCATTCTCCGAAATGAAAGCAAGAAAAGCCCTTGTATAAATGTATAATAAAAGAGACTATGCACCTATCTTAATCTATATATATAAAATCGAAATATCACTGACTCAGTGATGATCACTATATCTCAAAAACGACAAAACATATTAACTTGAGACTTAACATAGTGGTTCCCCTTATGCTCTAGATTTGCAATAAGACGGGATTTTAAAATATTTTGCGTTTAAGGTTATTAAAACGTAAAAAGCGTTAGAAACATAGAAAAAATCCAAATAACACTGACTGG
>JAGFPH010000093.1:1129109-1141505 GCA_018207615.1 Philaenus spumarius
TAAATTTTATTTTTAATGTTATATAAATATAATGGGTAACCTACCTACATCTATCAAATACTCATAGATTTTGCAAAATGATTTGCTTCTACAGTAATTTACTAATATAATTTTCTGCTTTGGGCAAGTAGAAAATATTTCAATCGGGCAACGAGAATACCTCTGCCCTGATGATGGACTGCTGCATGTCGGCAAACAGCCAAGTAACAAAGCGGTCATCACCCGAAACAGAATATAATTATTAATTTAATAATTTTTGTAACGAAATAAACCTACTTAAATTTTTTTAGATAAAATAAGGTTGAAAGTCAGGTCTATTATAGTAAATATACATACATATAATATGCATTATGTTACATTTTTATGAAAATATAACTTATATGTAAAGAAGTTGAACATGTAATATAATATTCAGAAATTTCATTCAGTAGTATTTAAATATCACTGATATATCGGGATCCAAATTATCAATACAAATGTGTTGACATATAGAGAGCGATATATTATTGTCATCCCTATTCTGGAAGGCTGGCGATATGAAATCGTAACTGTTCAATCTCATTTCTCCAGTTTATTAATTATGAGTTTCAGGAGAAAAGCTCAGGATTATTTGCTCCTGTCCTCTCATGTCAAAGTTTTAAAAGGGATTGGATTTCAAAAGTTCAAGAATCTCTGCATTCTAGTTTAACAAATTTTAATATAGGAGGAGGAAATCCTTTTAAAATCCATCCCTAAATCTAGATGACCTGATTAGGGTAAAATCTTCTACTTTAATAATATCTGTAAGGATAAACTTAATGCCAATATCAAGACCATATCTAAGAAATATTTAGGAAATGTAAAAGCTTCCATAAGTACAATTTAAAATAATTGTGTGCCAAATTTATTTGGATGGGCTCAATGAAAGCTTTCTTTATAAGCTGGACAGATTTCTCAAGCTGTTATTTAAAGCTATGTTGAATCTTGACCTTTTTATAACAGGCAAACTCCCGACCCGTTATGTAACTTTTTTTAAGGGAAAAAGGAAAATCAATTATTTATCAAATTAGATGAATATGTTTCTCATCCAGAGCGTTGGAGTCAAGTGCACAGCCTTTCAGCACCAGAGACCATCCCAACAATTTTACCAAAATGATATCAATAACAACGTGCTATTTACCCAAATATATTCATGGCTTGAATAAATTATACATTGATTAGAGACTAGTGAAAGGAGGTGACTGCTTCTAAGCACACTGATAACTTTTTCACAAAATTTTAGATCCACTATAGTTTCACTGTAAAGGAACCAATAACAGGGCAACATTCTTTGGTGTCTAAAAATTTAATTATTTCACCTTTGAGAAGTATCAAAATTTTTAAAGAACTTCGGTGTTAAATGGCCAGCACACTTGTCTTGTGTATGGTACAGTAAACCAGAATACTCACACTCTAAATCTAATAAAAAGATGGAAAATAGTTAGTTCAAACCACTGAATCTTATAAAGTTATTATAAAGATCTTTTTAGTTTTCATCACAATTTCCATGTTAAACACATCACTTCTTGTTGTACATGCTAAACATTAGGTATATCACAAGTCATAGACGCCCATATTATATTTTCTAGTGGCGGGCTAGACCAGGGTATGGAGATTAAGTGGCCCTTTGCCTGCGGGTATGGACACCCTTGTTTTAGTTTTTAAGGATTGGAAGACTTCCCAAAAAAACAAACTTGTTGCATCAACATGAAAAATGTCTTTAGCAGTCATCTGTTGCTTGTTCAACCACTTTTTCGAAACAACATTTTTTTTAAAGAAATTATGTTAAATCATTTTCTAGCAGGTGAAAGAGAATTCTATGTGTCTTGCCTGATCAAAAGCTTCGCTTAGTGAAACTTTCTTACGCCCAAGGCCAAAGTTTTTGGAAGTGCATTCTCCTCGTTATCTTCTATTGGCCTTAACTCCCTCTTCCCTTTCTTTCGTATAGTAAAATCCGATTTACCGCTCACAATACCAAAAACATTCCTCCCGTTCCTCATAAATAAATTCAACCAAAAGTCAAAAGCATATTTTATTTATTAAAATAATAATAAAACAAAAATACTTTCTCGATGACCTTTCAAATTTAGACTATAGCCAAGGCTACTCTTATGGGAAATCCGGGCATGCTTATTTTCTATCAGCGAGTACCTATTAAGTTAAAATACATGTCCCACAAAGAAGGCATGCTTTTTTTTGTAAATACACTGGAGATATGGAAAACTCTATAAAACTTACAACTTTTCAACAAATAAAACAAGTTATATCTTTTCTTTGAGTCAACAGTTTTTTCTTGATTGGATGTGCATTTTCAGAGATATCTTCCTTGAGAAAAAAGTAAATGAAAGTGTGGACTCTAGTCTTTAAAAGTGTGAAACATTCGTGTAATATTTTTCAACTAGAGCATTTTGAAAAAAGGCTTGCCACCCGAAAAATTTGAAATCCTCAAAACACGATTAAAGATTAGTGAAAACATTTTTCAGTAAATATTCCTTACAATAGGTAAATATTCCTGTTTTAATTCTGCAGCTCTTGATGTACATATCAATTAAATTTAAATATTATTTTTGTAGGTACCTGTTAACATTCTAGAAATTACAAAAAGCTGATTAATTCTAAAAGTGACAGCATTATTCAAAAATTAAATACCATACTCCATTCTCCATGAAATTATGAATATTTTAATATCCATATTGGGAAACATTTCCCCCAAATGTTTTTAAAAAACCCTTCTTTTAGCCTATATATATTTTTTTTAAACTATATGAGATAATGCAATATTGAAAGTGTTCCATTAAAATAAAGACTTTATCTATAAATAACAAATTCTTTAATAACTTTCTTTTTTATAGTTGTTGAGTTCTTACATTAAGTACCAGTTTCAGTACTTAGTTGAGTTAAATGTCCATAACTCCCAGTGTAATTATAATATTTTTGAAAAATTATAGTTCATATTAATTCACCATCGTCCTTATGGTTTACCATGTAATAAATCGAGTTACTGTATAACGAGTATGTAAATAAAAAATTAAGATTTTTGCCTTAAAATGTTAAAAGGGGTAGACCTAAGCTACCATTTTATAAATTGGATAAAACACCTATTTTCTCTAGCTTATATCCCGGAAAACATATTAGGATCAATAATAATTAGTTTATCTGATTCACAAAATACAATAATAGAAAATATCTTACTATTTTACAAGTACAGTAATGTCAAACAAAATATTCTGAAACAAAATTAGGTTATAAAAAGGTAAAAGTAGGCATTGACCTATAAAAATAAAACAGTAAGGAAACAGAAAACAATAGAACAGTATTTTTAATGTAGGTATACTTGATAGCCAGCAAATTCAATCTATATGTAGGCCTATTTTGTTTATAGGAAACAATTTCTCAGCAACAAAAAGTAAGTTCAAACGTTATTATTTTAGAAAATACAACTTAGTGAACTTAAAAAAAATAAACTAATATTTAAAACATCTAAAATGACAACTACTGTCAATAGGCAATAAAAAGATCCAACTAAAATGATAAAGAGTGCAGCACGTGATGGAACTGGTCTAAAACATTTTTTTATGAACTCCATTATTGAGATTCAATATTTGATTTAACAACGCATTCTAGTTACAAAAATAACAGATATTTGCTTTAATACATTTATATATAAGTCCCCAGATGGCGCACTGATCAGACACTTATAATTAATTAATTATTCCATTGAGTTTCAAAATTTTATCTACAGCCCATTCTAGCTAAAAAACTAATTTGGAATAGCATTGACTATAAAGCTTATACTTTTATAGTCAATGGGAATAGTAAATTTAAAAAGTGTCAAGGTAGCAACACATTACGAAACTGATTCGAAACTTTTAAAGACTACCAATGTCAACCATTGGCGGATCCAGGGGGGCTGAAGTACCCCTCCTTTGGGTTATTATATTTTTGTTTAATCGTCTAAGTAGCAGACTGCTCAATTGAAATTGATTTGTCTCAGACAACACAACTTGTATCGAATATTTCACCCACTAAATATTATAAAATCTCAATAAAACAAAAACCATTGGAAAGAAAATGTTTTAAACTTCAATTTTTGTATTTACAAATTTCTTCTAAAAAGTATATTTACATAATTATGTATCATCGTTGTAAAATTGTAGTTGCCTAAATCAACATTGATGCCCCGCTAGAAAGCATAAGGAAATGACTCACACTCGTCACTTTTTAAAAGGCAAATAATCGTTTCGTTAGACAGACTTGTTTTGAGAAGAAGATAAGGACACCACTGGATTTGTCAAGATTTTAACTCTCTACCACGATCTAATCATTCTCCACTCTTATAGTTTCTTAGATATGAATTTGTCTGTAAACCCTTGCCATTGGACAGTTTTCAAAAAATGAGAAAGCACATTTTGCAATCGATGTGTGTATCTATTACAAATCTATAATCTATATGCAGTATTCGTATAGTAGTTTTTATATCGATTTGAAGTGCAAGTCCTATATTTTCGTTTAATATAAGTAAAACCTGGTTTAGTGTTCCGAACTATTCGTGTATTTCCGTGAAATATGTACATTTTCAACGCCCTAGGCGCGTTTTCCGTTACTTTTTCATGTCTGGCTGGAACTATATAGGCTACTATAAGTTTGTGAGAATTTTGTTTAGTTATAATTTAGTGGAATAAGTTTTTAGAATAATTATATTTAAAATGTTCAAGTACAGTACAACCTCGTTAAATTGGACCAGCCGGAACCACGGCCGATCCGACATAACGAAAAACCGTGTTAGGCGGACAAAGTAAAATACACTGAATACTTACAATATTTTCCTTTATTACGGAGAAAAACACTATAAAAATATTAACTGGTCTCATTAAAACGAAAACACTTCTGTGGACTGTTTTTGGGGAAAAAACTTGTAAGTTTCTGTTGCGTCAACTTCGAGTAACGTTTACGTGCCGCACGGCAAACAAACTCGGCGGAAACACGATCACCTACGTACGCTACGATTATGCGCTCGTATAAAGCAATTAATAATAGCGCTACCAAAATGCATATTTTTATTTATTGCAAACCGGTTCGAGCTACCCGGAGATCCGACTTAAAGAGGGGGGGGACGACAACGAGGTTGTACTGTATACAGTTCAATTTTATGATTCTCTACAATTTGTTATAATAAAACTTCATTTTTGGGTAAAGCATATAACCCTTAATTCCTATTAAAAATGAGTGATCGTGAAATAGTCTAAACCCCAAAAAAATATTCTATCGAGACAGCCCCCTCCTTGAAAACCGGCTGGATCCGCCCATGATGTCAACATGATTCCAACATTTGGTAGTAATAATATAGGTAGTAAAATAAATCTTCAAAAATAGTTTTGAATTATAATTTAGTAAGCCTTTTTCGTTGTTTGTGTTTGCTATTACCTAACCGAAAAAAAAAAAACTGTTGGTTGTGAAGAATAATTACCCTACCTGAATCTAAATTTGCCAAGTTGGTTGTTTTGGTAATACATTTAAATGCTTTCTGAAATGTGTGTTGATTCAGTACCGTATAGGCCTAACCTAAAATAATTGTTTTAAGCTTTTGATCGAAACTAGGTGCTTTATTTATAATACAGTATGTAACAACAGATGTTTGAATTATAATACAGTAAGTTTTTTTCATTGTGTTTGTTTTTATTTTACTAACATAACCTAAAAATGTTGTTAGTTGTAAAAATAATTAACTGATTCTGAATTTGCTAAGTTGATTGCTAAGATATAAATGCATTCAACAAACAGGTACGTATTGGCCACACCTAGAATTTGTTGCTAAGCTTTTGATTCAAATCAGCTTGTTTATCTGTTATAGGAGAAAGGACCCCTAATGTTGACTATTTTCGACCATTAAAATCAATATTTTGCAAAATCCTTTCTTAGTGCACCTCTAAGGCCGCACACAGGAGCGGACATTCTGCCCACGACAAAACGTCTGGAACAAGCTATTTTGTCTTTGGCCGGTCCAGTGTACGATCAGTTGTCAAAGTGTCTTGAACGAAACAAGTTGATACTAAATTTAATTATTTTCTAGTTTGTAGTTTTGTGGCATAACTTCAGTGCGACTGGAAATGGAATTAGAAGAAGAAAAAACGGCTGTGGTATTGTGGAATTTTCTTCAACTCTTTGATATGAAAGTTGAAAGAGAACACTATGTACATCCTACAAATAAAAAACATCAAGTCAATCAATTCATTATTGAGCTAAAAGCATACTGTACCCAGCCAAGTTTTACAATTGCTGCCGTATGACCATCTCCACTATTGATTATTTATCTGACTTAATTCAAGCCAAGATACTAAAGCAGAATACCAACTGGCGCAATGGTATTTCCCCAGAGGAGAGATTCTTTATAACTTTAAGGTAACTTTAAGACACCTATAGGCTACAGGGTGTCTTTTTTAAATGGGCCACCATTGGGATCTTGTAAACTATAAACCTGACAGCAAAGTTTAAATGTTTAACCTTACCTTACTTTTTTATATATTTAAAACTACGTAGTTAAAATTTTTGCAAATGTCCACCAATTTCCAATATGGCGGCCAACTTCCTTTTTTTCAATGGTAACCCCTATTTTTATTGTAATTTTAGAGTTTACATACAATTTTAAGACCTTTTTATTCTTGGTGTTTTTTCATAAACCCTACTTTTAAAGAGCTGGGGGTGGGGGGGTTATAATTTTTAGGTTAGTGTTCAGCTCTCGACTCAACAGACCGAGCCGATGGTAAATATCATTCCATCTCGCATGCGCAGTTTAATTTCTCCGTTTTGTCTTGCCAAAGACGAAATGCCAACAGTTGTCCCGCCAGATAAGAAAATATTGTCGGGGACAGTCTAAAGGCGTTGGGGACGAGTGTTGCATGCAGTGAGCGCGACGCACATATGAAACCACGTTAACTTGCGTCCACCAGACGGATTTTAAGAGGCAAAACGTCTTTGTCGTGGACAGAATGTCCGCTCCTGTGAGCGTCATGCCTAATAATAAGTAGTTGAATGAAAGATGAAGGTGCCCTGAAAATGTTAAGCCTCTAGCCATGATAGTTTTGACTGTTCGTTGATTATGAATCAGTCAGGTCTTCTTTTATTTATACAGATTATTTTTTAAGTTATGCAATTATTATTAGGCTACAATGTCTAAAGTTGCAAAACTTTTATCTCCCACAGAAAAAAATTATTTATTGTAAAGTTCTCAAAAACTTGAGAAATTATAAAGTTTATAGTAATAGTCTAAAAGTATGTATTCACACGTTTATGTAAAAAAAAAAATCTTGGTTGCAGTAAGTATTTTTTTATGGATTAATAGTAAAGTTTCTTACCTTTAAAGGGTGTACATATGGTATTTTCTAGGGGGGCTAGACCAGGGATTAAGGGGTACTTCGGAAAAAGGAGTCTGGGTAAATTTTTGACCTTACTAGAAAACTTTTAAAATTTGGGAAACCTAATTGGCCGTTCAGGTTAAATATTAACACACACAGTATTGAGTCTGAACATAGCCTTCTCAGAGAAGGCTATGGTCTGAACCTTTACTCCGTCAATGAATACACAAAGCTACACCGCGCCTTGAGGCCGCACCAAGATGTGCTTCAGCAGCTCATATAAAAAATAAAATAAGTATAGCTTATGTAAAATGAAACGGTACATAACATTTAAAACATATTCTAGTGTTAAACCACTTCTATGTAATGCTGACTTAAATAATGGTCTTAAAAAAAATATACATATTTTTCTCTTCCTGAGAGCTAGGGGAGGGGGCATGGTCCCCTCTACCCATCGATAGGGGCGCCCATTTCACAAGTTTCATTAGTTTTTCTTTGCAATTGTGCCAAGAGACCATTGCTTTTTCTCATCATAGAAGAAGCTCTGTCTGTCACTTCAGAAGACCACTTCCATAGAGGTAGTGAACTTATGCAATTAAAGAGTCAAGGGAAAAACGGGCTAACCCCGTGAGTAGAGTCTGGGGCACTCTGGCGCCAAAAGTGGTGGGGGAAGGTCATTGACCTTGGGCAACGCCCCCTTTTTCGGGTGTTTTTTTGGTCTTTTTGGTTCCTAACCCAAGCCCTGCCCACTTTTTTTGGGGTCCTAACCTAAGCCATTTTTTGGGGATTTTGTATTTTGGGTTTTTTTTTTTGGGGGGTCCTAACCTAACCTAACATTTTGGATTTTGGGTTTTTTTTTGGGGGTCCTAACCTAACCTAACATTTTTGGATTTTGGGTTTTTTGGGGGGTCCTAACCTATCCTAACATTTTTTTGAATTTTTGGATTTTTTGGAAATTTTGGGAATTTTGATTTTTAAAGATTTTGGGGAATTTTGAGCCGCCATCTTTTTTTTTTGGCAGCCATCTTGTTTTGTAATAATTAATATTTAATTTAATTTAATTTTTTGCTTTGAGAAAAGTTTGGGTGTCGCCGAGAGTCGAACCGGGTATCACCATGACCCGAGTCCGCAGCGTTAGCGGTTAGGCTACGCCGACTATGTTGAGAATGTAATATCTTGTGAGGTATATAAGTTTACCATCCGTCAGCAACCTTGTGTGAGATACATGGTGTTATAGTGTCGTCGGGATATAGTATAAATTGTATTATAACAACCCGAACATTACCGATCGTCCCCGAACCCGACCGAAGGTCACTTAGAGAAATTAAGAGCTTTAAATTGTTATAGTGTTGTCAGGATATAGTATAAATTGCATTATATAATCCCGAACACCCCCGATCGCCCCCGAGTAAGTCCGAATTGGACTTAGAGAAATTAAGACTAGCAAACCGTAATTAACCGAACGTAAGGCTCTCCCGCAACCCCCGAAAGTCGTACTTGGGCGAATTAAAGCTTAGGCTGACCATAGGCGTTGCCGCACCCCTTGTAATATATTTCTACCGGTCTTACCCGAACCAATACGACGGACTTGACCGAGCTTAGGCTTCGCTGTACCCCGAATTATTTTTATAAATTGTGTTATAACGTATGGAAAACCGAGCTAACCCGAACGTAAGGTTCTGCCCGAGTTCAATCGAAGGGCACTTAGCCGAAATAAAACTTTGGCTAAAATTAGGCTCTCCTGCAACCCCCGAAATTCGTACTTAGGCGAAATAAAGCTTAGGCTAACCGTAGGCGCTCCCGCACCCCGTGCGTATGATTTACACTATTTCTACCGGTCTTACCACGAACCAAAACGCCAGACTTGACCGAGCTTAGGCTTCGCTGTACCCCCGAATTATTTTTATGAATGTGTTTTAATGTATGGAAAACCGAGATAACCCAAACGTAAGGTTCTGTCCGAGTGCAACCGAAGGGCACTTAGCCGAAATAAAATGTTGGCCAAAATTAGGCTCTGCCGCATCCTTGCAAACCGCACTTAGGCTAACCATAGGCGCTCCCGCACCCCGTGCGTATGATATACACTGTTTCTAACAGTCTTACCCGAACCAAAACGCTGGGCTTGACCGAGCTTAGGCTTCGCTGTACCTCGAATTATTTTTATAAAATGTGTTATATTGTACGGAAAACCAAGCTAACCCAAACGTAAAGTTCAGCCCGAGTCCAATCCGAACTTAGTAAAAATTAAAATTTTGGCTAACATTAGGCTCGGCCGTAACCCATGCGTATGATATACGTAACTACATAACCGACCAAAATATAACGTAATGTTTCTAAAAAGTAAAACAAGTTGTACTCGGTCTAACTCAACCCCGGGGTCACCCCTCCCCCAAATTTTGCAACAAAATTTCGAAAAAACGGAAATGTTAATGTTTTTATCGGAGGCTTAAATGCAAACGAATTCTAAAATATATTTCGTACACGTAGGCAACTATTCAGCACCGTCGTGATTAGAGCTATTTCCCCGCAACGGAATTTCTCCGCAATGGTTATTAAAATAAAATTCACTCAACTCAACGTAAGGCTCTGCCGCATCCCATGCGTATGATATAACTGTTTATACCGGTATTTTTCAAACATAAGGCTCTGCCGCAACTCTTACAAACCGTAACTAAACCGAAATAAAACTTTAGCTAACCTAAGGCTCTACCGCACCCCCTAACGGCCAACTAACTATACGTAGCCTGTTCCCGTATAAGATCACCTGACAGTCTGGTGATCTTGCAACCTGAAGGCCGCACAAAGAACATTGTTTACAAGGAGGTTCTTTAAATAAGCACATAAAAAGGCTGTCCTTCGACAGGTATTAATAAATCTAAAAGATAAATATTAGAAATTGATGTTTGTTTTTATCGGGTTTATCCCTTAGCGAAGCACGGGCACCCAGCTAGTAGTTAATAAACTTTTGTTGTGTGTGCGCCATTATTATACTCTGTAATTATTGGTTCACTATGTTCTGTTGTTTTATTTATTTTTACCCATGAGATATGGAAATTTATCTTAGGTCGGGCGGAAGGTGATTCCCGCATTAGCTATTTATTCTGAGAGTACTTGCAATATAAGCGTAAAAATCATTGTAACGAGACCCAGAAGCTTTCATTAGTTCATTTAACATAATAGTGGTTTAAGGTACAAGAAAGAGTATTGAACCTATCTAGCCAATAAATAATAAATCAAATTGAGATACATAAATTTAATGTTCTAAAAGGCACAAAAGTGCAAAAAAACTTTTTTTATGGCTTACATTTCAAAAATTTCCCCCAGACCCCCCGGTAGGGGCATAAAATGTGAGGCTTGCACACTTGCAATTTTCACCTTAGACCGGCCCTGGGCACCTACATCTACATATAAGCTGTCAAAAAAATCGGACCAAAAACCACATAACCTTTAAACATAACTATTCCTTAAGAAATAGCACGGACTTAATTGAACAATTGCCCTAAACATTATATCGGTCAAACAGGAAGATCATTTAAAACCAGATTTAAGGAACATTTACCTAAAAGAAACCTTAACCCAATTAAATCCAAATTTGCTGAACACCTTTTAGAATCTGGCCATAATTATACCTAGTTAGAAAGCAATTTACAAATATTACATAAATGTTCCAAAGGGCCAATAATGAATGCCTTAGAAGAATTCCAGATTTACAAACAAACCATTTCTGACTCATCCGCTTTATTAAATCAAGGTGTTGTGATTTGTGTTTATGTGTTGTGTATTGTGTGTATTTTAAAGTTGACGCGTATTTAAATAGAATGCAATAAGAACAAAAATTCGGTTTGACAATGCCTGAATGAAATAGGCGAAACGGTCGTCACCGATTACAAAGATATTGGACTGCGAGCAGTAAAACAAAGGTGTTTATATAATTATTATGAGATTTTTGACGAATACCGGTAGTGTTTATTATTTTCCTTGTTTATCACTCGTTTCATTAAATTTAATTTATCTACAAAATAAATTATAATGTTAAAGAAACAGATTTTTAACGGAACCTATACTAAATTTGAATTGTCTTTAACAGATCCACTCGAGATTACAGAAGAAAAATATAAAGATTTGCAGAGTCAAAAGGTTTTGTGGCAAAGCAGTATTTTGATAAATTAAAGGCTGGAAAACTCGAAAAACGAAAATCAAACAAAGATAGTATTAAAATAAAGCAGACAGTAGGCCTACTAAAGGCAAAGAGGGGTTTTATCTCCTAATCAAAGTTTTGAAAACAATTTTATTAACCGTTAAGCAGGCGCGCTGCGGTATTCTATGCCGCAATTTGTTTATTTATCTCACAATTCCTTCCCCCTGCTAAGGATCGGTCGGTGACCTTCAGTATTCCTTCTTTGTTCAACTTAGAGCGCACCCTAGGCGGTGTTTTTGTTTCCTTCTTCTATTTCAGTGGATATCTGGCATTAAGTGAGAGCACTACGGTAACCGGCATACAGTACCGCTACGCGCCCGGAAATGTAAGTAAAGAAAATGTCTATCTTTTTATGTCTACTTAAGTTTTTATTATATAATATATATTACTTTTTATTATATATTATATGTATATTACATTTTTGTTATATATGTACATTCAATACATAGTTGAGCATATATAGATGTAATAAAAAATATATGTCTTTACAAGTTCATGTATATGTAAGTAATTGTGTGCATTTTTAAAAGCATTGTTTTTGTTTACTATTTATTTTTTAAATTTTGTCTTTTTAGGTTTTTTAAATGTAATTTTTTGATATTACCCTATTGTAACTCATGTCGGTAAATATCTTTTTTAGGTGTGACCATTACTACCCGAACAAACTTGACACAATTTTGCAAGAAATTTTAGACTAAGAGGACGATGAAGACTTTATTGACTCTTCTGATGAAGAACAAGAGGAAAACATCATTCTAGACGAACATGAAAGTGAAAGCGAGCAGTCACCTGATGAAGATTATGAACCTTGCCAACCGATGGACACAT
>JAGFPH010000094.1:12179-22345 GCA_018207615.1 Philaenus spumarius
CCAGATCCATTTAGCAGACAGACAATTATCTCTCGCTTTAGAAGATAAGATAGCATATAATTTGCGTCAGAAAATATTTCTATCTTATCATGCATTGAAATGTTCTTTTAATATATTTTATTTATTTATTTTATTTCATTTAATAACATTAATTCAATCTTTCATTTTAATAAAAATTACTTCCATTTACCTCCAAAAACTTTAAAAATTCCAAAATAATTAAAAAAAATTCAATAGGCCTACCTTAAAAAAATTATTAAACAAAAAAAAACATTTTAGACCATATAGAAAATAAATTCGTCTACCTTTTTATGAAGTTGAAGACCACTTCTTGACACCAGATGCAGCGCGACCCCTGTTTAGTTCACTCTTCCGGCTCCCTGACGATGGTGCGACTCCCTTTTTGGGCTGTGCCTTCGGTCCTTT
Source organism: Philaenus spumarius (assembly GCA_018207615.1). Lineage (NCBI taxonomy): Eukaryota > Metazoa > Arthropoda > Insecta > Hemiptera > Aphrophoridae > Philaenus > Philaenus spumarius. The sequence continues at coordinate 12,606 of JAGFPH010000094.1, forward strand.
TGTGAACGCCTTGTCAGGATGGATCATGGGTAAGAAGGTTCTTCAAATAAGGTGACGAACGACTGTTTCACTTTAATACGTTTATTTAAAGTAAAACAATCTATTCCTCTGCTGGTCCGGACTTATAACTAAACTAAACTAGGTAAAGGCAAGTGAGTCTTCTCCAGACCATGGTTACTAACAAACTGATTTAGGCTTGAACATTTAGCTTCAAGCTGGCTCCCCCCTCCTTTAACTATAAACTGTGATGTCAACTATTGTTAGAATGCAAGTTATTATTTATCACAACCACTATCAACATAGATCCAGTGGTCATTGTGATATAAGTTGGTGGGTACCTGTCACAGCAGCACAACTCTCTTTCCTAAAGTAAAGGGCCGAGTCTGCAGGGCGGCATGTTTTAGTCACAGAATTATTGGTAGGACAATCATCAACATCTATGATCGCGATAGGGAGGAGCATTCTAAAGTTTTTCCTAATTTCTTGGCATATAAGTTGAGATCCTGCATCAGCTAATGTATGAAAGAGAAGAATTTCCATTTTTACTGCTATTGAAAATCTCCAATAATGTAAAAGTAATGAGTAATGAATTATTTGTTTTTAGGGAAGATGGAAGTTTTACAATCAGCAATGTTCCTTCGGGCTCATATGTTATTGAAGTTGTGAATCCAAATTACACATATGAAGCTGTGAGAGTAGAAATTAATTCTAAAGGAAGATACAGAGCAAGGAAAGTGAATTACATTCAAACATCTCAAGTAATCCAAGTACCTTACCCGCTCAAGTTGAAATCTTTAGGACAATCTCATTATTTCCAAGTTCGAGAACAATGGAGGTTGATTGACTTTTTGTTCAACCCAATGGTAAGACTATTTAATATTCTGATAGGCCTACCTAGCCTGTATTATTTGTTAAAATGTATACAACATTGAGAAGTCTAACTACAGTTCATCTGCTTACAAGCATTAAAGAGAGATTATACATAGGCCTAATAATGTTTTAGCTAGCTTACTTTTAAACCTTAAACACAGTATTATTGGCCCTATTGCACAAGTTCAAGCCAACTTGCTAGCATTCAGATTCAGTATTATTATACTATCTCCCCATTAGTTTAACTGACATAAAGTAAAGATGTTAAAAAAAAAGAAAGCATTCGTTGGACTGCCAACAGAAGTGAAAGCTGTCATGAATATAAATTGTTGGTTATATTGGTTTAATCCGAAATTTGATCATTACTTTTATCTTGTCCCATTTAAAATTGGAATCTAAAAAATAACATAAACATGATTGTCTATATTATTTTGCTTGGTCCTTGTAGCATTTTACATTGTAACAGTCCAAATTCCGTCATATCACCATTCAGATAAGGTACCAAAACGACTGTTTGAGATTTGACCCAATTTCTTCAACAAATTGGCCAAAAGTATTCTATAAAAATAAATACCTAACCTCTTTGAGAAAACAATCTAATAACCTAGCCAGTTTAACTAATAAGAATCAATATTTAAGAATTAAAAATAGTATAGAAATACACCAGTAATATTGTAATCACTTATTAACTTCACTATTACCCAAAAATATTGTAAAATCATTATAAATGTAATCTATAACAAACCAGTATTCCTAAGTAGTTTATATCATAACCTTCTCAAACGAACCTTGCAAAGTACAATTAAATCCACAACACATAAAGGCACTCTGCAATAGAAAAACACCATCTTTATTTATTTATTCAACTAGATTCCACATTTATTATAAAACACTAACAGTAAATTAAATCAGAATTCGCAGACAGAATTAGTAGTGGACTGCAGGTTGTAAACATAGGAACAACCAGCTGTTACTGGTACAAACGTATTTAATTGCGAGAATGTATCCATTTAAAAACGCAAACCTCAGCAGAAAATTGTTGTAAAATCTTAACGTTTATAATTATTTAGCCACAAATCGATGTAAATTTAGCTCATAAGTAACGAAATATATATAAGTAGATTCAATTATGAAACTAGAAATCCAATGTTCCCATGACGTCACACGGCACCATGCAAAATTCAAAAAGACACGCGTCTTTTAAAACATTCGAACCCTTCTCGCCAAACAGTGAAGTTGTGGCATAGATCATGAATAATAAATAGATCTTGCATCCATAACGGGGCTGTGTGCCGGAAAAAAGGTTGTCGCGAAAATAGTACATGATCGCGCCGCAAGGTAGCGCTAGGGAGAAATCATTTTTAGCATTGGTGTTTCAAACAGCTTCCATCGTTTCTCCAATAGATAGCACCAAAAAAGTCGAATTTCCAGTGGAACAAAATATTGCATTGGATCGGAGTTCTATTAGGTTATCCAAATACAATGGTTGTGGTATGAACACCGTCTAGTGAAAATTTAATTAATAAAATCAGTTTTTTTAAGTAAACAAATATAGTAAACCCAGTCGAAATGATCAGAGATTGGTATACCCTGGATACAATCAATATTTCGAACTTTGAACAGTAAATTTCAATTGAATAGTGAAGCTAAAATAACTTTATCATTTTCTTCAAAACGAAGCCAATTTAAAAAAAATTTTCACGTCCTTAAATTTTAACCTTGTAAGCAATGCGTATCAAAGCATATTCATGACAGCAGAGTGCCTGCCTCGAGATCATTTTAATTAAATTTCAAACTTTAAAACAAATTCAATAAAAGACTGAGTTACACCACAGGCAATTATTAATTTTACCAATGATATTGAACCAATATTAACAATAAAATAATCATGTGTATTGATGATATCTAATTTTGTCTTTTTTTTTTTATTGAATAAAAGTTTTAATTCTGTCTATTGTAATTCTAGTGAATTTATTTCTTGAATTGAGTAGAGAAATAGTTATAAAACAGATATAAAGAAGGTAGTTGTTATAAAATAGCTTCCAAATGTGGTGCATTTTAAGTAAAAAATTATAAAAGAAATAATACTTGTTATAGCATATGACCAATGTTAAAAATTGGATAATTTTGGATAAAATTGCGACAGTATCATCATCTAAGCCTCAGACTTAAAAAATCGTTAATTTTGGTTGAGGAAGTGGAAAAGAGTCTACAGAAAAAACCCGAGATGGCTAAGAAGTTAAGACCCCCCCCCCCCCCCCATCTAACACGTTAGCAACGATATAAAAAAAAAAACATTTTTATCAGTGAGTGTGGAAAAGGACCAAAAAAGGTAAGAAAACTGCACAATCCAGATGTGGAAAACAGTGAAGTTTGTGTAAAGCTGTTCGAGCAGGCCTGGGACAAAAAATTCCACTGAGTGGCAACCTCTTATGAGTTCAGATTTGATTTGGGGAAACATGATTTCAAATCCAGCACCAGTGGCTGGATGTTTTGAGGAGCAAAAAAAGATTTCTTTTGAATTTGTTAGTGATGAGAGTGGTGCTGTTCATCAGTGTGAAGTTGAACTGTGGAAGAAAGACTTACAAGAGATGTTTGACGACTGGAAGCCTAAACATTTTTAACATCAATGTACTGGGCTTATTTAGTACATCTAATTTAAAAGATGAACAGTGTCATGGACGGAAGTTAAGTAAGGAAAGAGTTACACTGTTGGTTAAAGCTAACATGGTCAGATAAACTGCCTTTGTGGATGAATGGGAAATCTACCAACCGTTGTTGCTTATAAATGTAAAAACAAAGTCATAAAAACAGGTATACAGTGCGACAGACTGGATGACAACTAATATTTTTGAAAAGTGGCTCTTCAAACCTCAATATAAAGTTTGGAAACAGTGAAAGATTATTTTCCTCATTGACAACTGTACTGCTCACAACATCATTCCGCTTATGGAAAACTTGAAGATGGTTTCCTAACATCTCATCAATTAATTGTTCAGCCTATGGACCAGGGGATAGTAAAAACTGGATAAAGCTCTGCTTTCAGTTGCCGGCTAGAAGGAAATTTCTATCTCCTGTGGTTCTATCTCCTATGAAGAATTTGTCACTGTTGATTAAGACATTGCAGTAAGTAACAAGCTGAATGACACGGACATAGTCCCTGAGGCAATCAGCTAAGCCAACCAAGTTGCAGATGATGCATCTGGAGTTGAGGACGTCTATATTTAGGGGACCTGAAACAACCAACTCCGATTGCGGCAGAAGCATCCAATTATGTTCATCAACTCAGTTCTATTTTTAGAGTCATTAGATTCTTTTGTTTTGAGGGAAAGAATTAAATAGGACACAATCTATGATCTGACTTTTTTTATCAAACAAATATAATTTTACTGTAAATACTTTATTGTCCTTTTTTAAATTGAATTCCAATGTGAGGTTGGCAAAGCAATTGTGCAACATAATTCACTATAGACAAACTGATAGAAAAAAAAACTATTGTTAAAAACACACTGTTCTCGCAACTCATACATAACTTATTTGACATTAGCCAATACCTTCTGTTCTATTTTACTGGAAAATTTTACGCATAAACTATGAGCTATGAACCAGAGTTGAACAACGGTGTCACTTTTGATTAATTTTGTAAAATACTTATTCTGTCTATTGTGATTTCTTAACTTATAAATTTCTAAACTTATATTTTCTTATATTTTTGGGATAAGCATGCCTAAATCGAATACTAGTAGGTGCAGATTGTGGTTCCCAAATGAATAATCAAACTAGCAAAACAGCTGACTTTTTATGTTTAATGACACATTCTATTTAAAAGGTTATACTACAGCCAATATATACAATTTTTACTTTCTCCACCCTATACGTAGTATATGGAGAAAGTATTGTTTTCGTAAAAACGTTTGAATTTGAATTTTCAGTTGAATTATCTGTTTTGGTGCTCCCAGAACCCCAAAAAATTGTTTAGTGCAATTATCTGTGTTGGTGCTCCCTGAACCCAAAAATATTTTTAGTGGAATTTTTTGTTTTGGTGCTCCCTGAACCCAAAAAAGTGTTTTTAACGTGGTGTCTGTCTGTCAGTGTGTCAGTATTATAACATTTTGACCCAGTTGAGTAAGAACAAACTGGTAAAAGATTAAAGGATCCTGGCAAACCAATTTAAAAGAATGTAAAACAATATTATTAAGATAGCCTAAATTTAACCTCAAAATTTCGATCTAGACAAAATTATTCAAAGGACAAATAAATTCACATCAGGAAACTAAATATATAATAAAATAACGATAAACACTCTTATTATTAATAAATAACACTTAACTTACCTTTTTTTTTATATACAAACCAAATTTAATTTACAAGCAGACGTGAGCCTAAAATAAAATTCGAAATGTTTCACATTTCAAATTTTATTAGCGTATAAGTTTATTCATGTAATATAGATTGTAATAGAATTAGATTTCAAAATTGTGTATAGTTTATTAATTAAGCAAGGTGTTGTAAATAATTAGAAAGGTGTTTAAAATCAAACAAGTGAGGTTATTGGCGAATGTGCTGAAAGATACAAGTTGTGCTAATCCAGACGGTACATCGATTACATCCGTAGATGAATGTTGAACAGCTGGTCCTACGATTATATGCGCGAGTGAATAAAAACATTTATATATCCTACGATAAAGCAGATAATTATTTATTTCGATAAACTAAGACTTGTAAAAACAATATCAGTGTGAATATCAAATAAAAACATAAACATTTTCAACAGAAAACAAAATAAATAAATTTTCATATATTTTGTGTAAAAACACCGGCCACCAAAGTAATTAAGCAACAGAAACAATTGTTAGAGATTCTCATGACGGCACTGTTTTTTCAGAACCGGTATATTTGAACAAAATGGCTTTTCAGTTGTTATATAAGGCTTGGGAGCATTCAGACGTGCTTTGAGGATCAAAAATATAATTTAGCGTAAAAGTAATTAAAAATCTCAAGAAAAGCAAACATCAATCAAATATAACTACAGCCAAGATCAGAAAAGGATCTTAAACATTTCAAATAAAACTAATAATTGGTAAAGTACCATTTTTAACAAGAACTGATATAAGGTAATATCCAGCCAATTTCATTTAACCATCCATAAGAACAGTGACTTTATTTGCAGTGAAAACAATTATTCAAAATTCAATATAATCAAAGTAATTTCATAAACACCTTTAGGACTTAGAACATTTTAACATTTGTAGCATTAACTAGTTTTAGATATAATTATCCTGTATAGATTTAAGATTTTGTTACTGATTGTACATTTAATAGGCCAGGATTCCTTTAACCCGAGATTTAAGAGTCATAAAAATAAATTTAATAATCTTATAAATAAGTGCTCTACATATTAATACAGATAATTTTGTAAAAGTATAATTTGAAACTTAGCCTACTTGTTAAAGAATAAAGAACTATTTGTAATACAAAAGCCTAATTTCATTGGTCTTTTAAAGTAAGTGTTGATCTTAATATTACAGAAGATCTTAATATTACAGAATATATTATTATTCAAATCATTAAATATTATTATAATAAAAGAGAGAATAATAGAATCTACTTTTATAAATTGGCTTCCACAACTAGTGGGGCATTATTAAAAAGAGAATATATCATAAATTTATTATAAATTGACGGCCCAACGTGAGGCTTTTTACTGAATAAAGGAACATCTTATTATAAATTGGCGCAACCAACGTGCTGGCGTATTAAGTGTACAATCATATAGTTATTAAGAAATATAAGCAACTTTTAGGATCATTTAAAAATATATTAACATTAGTTAATATATTATAAAACAAATTAATATTTTCAAACAAATTTAAATTAACACTAGACCAAATATCTTAAATAAAATGGCAGCAGAACAAGCTAAATATGAATTAAGGGATCAGCCTAAAGAAACTGAAAAGAAAATAGAATCCGATAAACAAAAAAGAAATGCTAGGGTAAAAAGGAATGTAGATCAAGTAGAGGGAGAATTAGTGCAGATAGTTGAGGTAGAAGAGGTTAGGCCACAAGAAGAACACAATTTAGAGTTTCCAGAAGTTAGGGAAACTGTAGAAAAGGTAACAGATGAAAATAGGATGCTAAATATGTTGCATGAATTGATGTTTCAAATGAAAGAAAGTTCAGAAACCTTAAATAAAAACTTAAATAAAAAATTAGAACAAAACTCAGAAAACTTAAATAGAAAACTAGAACAAAATTCCTACCAACTAAACCAGCTAGAATTAAAATTAGAAAATAAACTAACTACAAATTCAGATACCCTAAATAAAAACTTAAATAAAAAATTAGCAGAAAATTCAGAAACCCTAAATAAAAACCTAAACCTATTGGAAAGTAAAATAGATTACAAATTATCTGAGAACTGTAGTCAAATTTATAAAATTAAAGAAGAATTGTTGGCAAAATTTGATGAAAAAATTGAGACTAAACTTATAGAATTTAAAAATCAAATCCTATTAAACCAAGATGAATTAGAAAAAGATATTAAGAAAACTTATCAGAAATTGGAGGACAAACTAACTAAACAGAATGACACAACTAAAGGGGAGATAAACAATTTAAAATTAAGCATAAATGAACAGGGAAAACAAATCAACAATTTAGATCAAACTTTCTACAATAAAATAGTAGAAATTGGAAAGAATTTGGACCAGGTTAATTTGAGGTTAAACGAAACCGAGGAAAATATTAAACAAAACAAAAATGTAAGTGGCAATCCACAAATATTATATGTAAGCTGTGAAAATAATAACAACGATACCAGTATACCTAAATTTGACGGAAAGTCCAACAACCCAATCGAATACTTAAAGCAAATAGAGAGGCATATTATTAAAATTGAAAATAGGAGAAGCATAGAAGGTAGAGAAAATTTAAATATTAGGGAAATCATTGATTTGTCGATGGAAAACAATGCAGCAAGGTGGTGGCAAATAGTACGGGAAGAGATTGACAATATAGAAAGTTTTAAAGAAAGAGTGATTGAGAAATATTGGAACGATGAAGTACAAAACGGTATTAGGAACAGAATAGAGGTAGAAAAATATAGGCCAGATGGGAAGTTAAGTAGAGCAGAATACTTCATCGAGAAAGTAATAATTATGAGGAATCTTACACCTACACCTTCGGAAGACGAGATAGTTAAGAGACTTACGAGACACTTCGACGACAGAATTAGGGACGCTAGGCGAATACAAAACATAAACACGATTAGGGAAATGGAACGATTTCTAAATGAAGAAGATATTGAAGAGAGAAATGAACTGGTAAGGAAGTTTGAAGAGAATAGGAGAAAATTTAGGCAAACAGAAGTAGAAAATAAATTTAAAACGCCATTTAGGGAACAAAATAATCAATTTAACAGAAACAGAAATTTTACTGGATTTAACCATAACAACAATAGAAATAACTTGTATAGGCCACAACACAGAGAGAACAATTATGTAAATAGACCACAATTACAACAATATAGATACAGGGAATATCATAGGCAACCAAGGGAAAATAACCAACAGAGATTTCAAGATAGCCCACCCAGACCAAACATGGTACATATGAGAAAGTTTACTGATGTAAGAGAACCACAAACAAATAGGAATGTAAACATGATACAGGCACAAGAGAAGACACAGGAAGTTGTATGTGAAGCGACTCCTAATTTAAACTGTTAAGCACTGAAACATCCATTGGAATTATAAATAATATTAGGGAAAATAAATCAAAATTAAAAGATATTTCAGTGCAATCAAATAAAGGAATTTTGGAAGTTAATAAAGAAGAAAATTTAATAGAATCATTTAGGCCTAATTTTGAAAACAATATAATAATCACCACTGTGTTATGTGATAGAAAATTTTTGACTGAATGTGACCAGGAGGACAAGATAATTAGAAGAAGAGGGTATAACGAATTTAACCCAGAAATAAATATTAAAATAGGTGAAATAGATATAAAAGGTTTAATCGATTCAGGAAGTAATGCGACATGCATGCAAAAAGAATGGTTTATACAGAATAGAAACAGGTTAGGAAGATTTGAAGAGTTACCCTTAACAGGAATTAATATCATTACAGCAACAGGAAAGGTTAGCCGAAGGATTGAAAGTATAATAATGTTAAATGTTAGAATTGGAAAGATAATATATGAAATGCAGTGTTTAATAGTACCAGATTTATTAAGAGAAGTAATTATAGGCATGGACAGTATTGGTGAGTTAAAAATGAAGTTGGATTTCGACGAAAATAAAATAATAATTAATTATAATGATATGAATGAAGTAATAAGTATGGATAAGGAAAGAAACGATGGAATTAGATGTGAGTTGATTAGACAGAAAGAATATGATGCGATAGAATTAAACAGATATTATGATAGTGGCTACGAGGTAACAAATGAAATAAAGGACAACCTAATCACAGAGACAACCATTCGGAATGAAATAAACCAAATTAAATTACTAAATCAAACACAAAGAAAACTTCAGATAGGGAACTACATTAAAGTTAGATAAAAATATGTAAAGGGAGATTGCAGTAGGAAATTTAATTAAACAAAGTGTTGCTTAGATTTCTGATAATTATAATTAGTTAATTTTCAAAGTTGTATAATTGTAAAGTTTATGATGTTTATGTTCAGTAGTTTTAAGAAATGTTAATTGTTAATAAGAAATGTATATAAGTAGGCTTAGAGCAAAATGTTATGAAAAGAAATTTATAATTTATTAAAAATTTTCAATTTTATAAAAATTTTAAATTTGGAGGACAGTTATAACATTTTGACCCAGTTGAGTAAGAACAAACTGGTAAAAGATT
>JAGFPH010000094.1:28168-39495 GCA_018207615.1 Philaenus spumarius
GGGTCAAAGTCACAAAATGGGACAATTTCAAAAAGTAAAAATTTGAAAATTAAGTATTTAATTTTATATAAATATATAGCATGTTAGGTAAATAACATGTTCAGGAACCTTATCTCATATGTAGCTGAGCTGAATTTTATGAATTTCTATTTTTTTATGGACTTTTAGTGTACCGAAGCATCAATGAGATACAAAACGGTCACGCTCGCAAAATCGGCAAAATATCACTTTGAGGTTATCTTAAAAATTTAATAAATACCATCTATATACCCAATAACATTCAGTTAATAATTCTGTATAAAAATTATACAATCAGATTTTGATTTATTTGAATTATTTAATATTTTACTAACCAATCCAAAGAAATTCACTCCTTACATAACATAACTTTCTTACAAAAGTAGTTAATAAATTAATGTTGTTTACAAAACATCTTGATTAGGCTAAGGACACCGTAGATAAACAAATTGAGAGTCACAGAGTATTAAAAAAAAAAAATCAATCATATATACTGCCGATTTCGTATGTGTGACCGATTTGCGTTGGCCGTGACCGGTTGGTAGCGATCGTGACCGAATGGTAGCAATCGTAACCGCGCAGTAGCGATCGTGGCCGTTTTGATAATAATTTAAATTTGTATGTAATTACAAAATGCTGGAAAACAAGTAAAATAGTAATTTTGATAACTAAAACAAGTTACAATGGTTGGCATAAGCAACTTTTAATGTCAAAATAAACAAAGTAATCAAAAAATTCTGAACAAAGTACTGATTGGCTATAATAATGTAATATTACAAACAGAGCAACTTAATTTCTTGAATTATTAACATCACAATCTTTAATAAATAAATGAAAATAATAATAATTCTAACAAGGTAACATAATAGTAACAACAAATGCATTATAGTAATCAGAAAAATATCAAAATAACTATAGTTAGAACATGACTTAAAACCTAAACAAGAACTTAAATAGGTTTACATATACATCACAAAGTTTATGGTAAAATGCTAAAGACAAACGAAATGAAAATAATATGTTACCTTATATTATAAAAATAATAATAATAACAAATGCATTATAGGAACCATAAATATATCAAACTAACTATAGTTAGAACATGACTTAAAACCTAAACAAGAACCTAAATGTGATGTTTACATTTACATCACAAAGTTTATGGTAAAATGGTAAAAAAACGAAATGAAAATAATCCTAACAAGTCAAGTTAAAGTAACGAAATGGAAATAATAATAAGTCTAACAAGATAGCATAATAGGAACAACGAATGCATTATAGGAATCAGAAAAATATCAAACTAACTATAATTGGAACATGACTTAAAACCTAAACAAGCACTTAAATAGGTATACATTTACATCACAAAGTTTTGGTTAAATTGGTAAAAAAATGAAATGAAAATAATCCTAACAAGGCAAGTTAAAGTAACGGAATGGAAATAATAATAATAAGTCTTAACAAGATAGCATAATAGGAACAACGAATGCATTATAGGAATCAGAAAAATATCAAAATAAATACAATTAGATCATGACTTAGCCTAAACAAGAACTTAAATAGAAAACTTATGAATAACAAAGTTTATGGTAATACAAATTTATAAAAAACACGATTTCCTTTCAAAGAAATGGTTGGTGTTGGTAGAACTGCTAAAATTTGATTCAAATTAACAGTGGCAACGTCTTGTTCATTCATGTAATATAAAGAATTGTCTTTGGTACAATTTTTCAAAAACATAACGTCAATTTCCTTATTAATTACATTACTCTGACAGACACCAATAAAATCACGAGTTTTAAACTTTTTAGAATTATTTTCATACCTAACCAACACATACACTCCAGACCCAAGTTCTACTTCTAGTTGAGGTTTATGGACAACAAGAGGTAAGTGTTCTCGGAAAACTTTGATTTTGTTTGTTTGTTTATATTTAGTTGAATAAAACTGACTGTTGGAGGTTGAAGGTTGTTGATGAAATGGTGACTCATCTTCTGAAGTCGAATAAACGTCATCTACAGAGAGTTTTGCCTTTTTGGTTTTGTGTAGAGTAGGCCTATAGATGTCATCTTCTACGTCCAGGTTATCATCAATATCTTTATCCTTTTCTTCCTCTGAGCCGTCATCGGGAAAAACCTCACTAAGCGTAAAATGTTCGCAATATTGCGATAGAGGGCATTCGAAACAAGTTAAAGATCGAGCAAACATAACTCCCTGGCTGAACGTAACTTGATGTACTTGCATAATCCCAGAAATAGGCGGGATTGTTAGTGAAGCGATTTTTCTTTTCATAATTTCAATATCTTTACTTGGTATTTCCATCAACAAAACGTTGATTCCTGTCATTGCATTAATAAAATCTTTAGCACAAGTGATGTCATTGCCATAGAGAACTTTTCTATCTGCTTCACGCTTTAGAGTTCCACCCACTCCATACATCAGTCCTTTGCCGTGACCTGCCTCGGTATAGTTCCAAGTCATTTTAATCACACTTCGAAAATGTTGAGGGACAACTGTTTGAAATAGTTTTATATTAAATCGGTTACGGTACTGATTGGAAGGACCGTCTGAAAAAAAAAGAATAATTTTGGTAGTGGGAAAACGGGAGGAATAGTGTTTCAACATTGGGATCATATGGCCCCATAAGCATGTGCCTGGTGATCCAAATTATCGGATACCGAAGCAAAGCATTCATATTTAATTTCTCCGTTTTCTGTAAAATATATTAATCCAGTGTTTAAAGCTATCTGCCTCTTAGAAGCGCCAAAGTGCACTGATTGTCCATGATCTCTTTCTCATATTTACAAACATAATTTTCTGAGAAATCGATTCGGAATGCCAATTCATCAGTCTGTAGATTTTCAATTTTTTCTTTCAATTGTTTACTCTGGTGTTTCGAGTAAAATACATGTTTCTTGAATATAATCATTTGTTCATGCAATTCAGATTTGATCTTTGAAACATATTCATTATTCTTTATTTTTACTGTTTTCTGTACTTTTTTCTTTATGTTTTTCACGAGTCTTTCTTCTTTGATATTCTCCCATTTATAAAACTTAATTTTAAAATCGGTATCATACGAGAAAACAACTTCTTTATCTTTGCACTTTTCACACCTACTCAACATACATTCTTCATTATTTGGAGAACAAACGATGGTTTTTACAACTTCACTAGGATTGTTTTCTTTGATCACCCTTGTTTGTTTCAAAGCATTCACGATCAAATCCATATTCGAATGCTTAATACACCCACATGTCTCTCTGTCTGTTTTTTTGGGCAAGGTAACCCGAAATGGCCTTGCTCTTAGAAAGGATGTCAAGGAAATTTTACGTTGTATTTCATCTTGAAATTGCAGATGCAACGTTTTAAGAGGTTCAAGGAGAATCCTTCTTTGCTTTTTAATAGACCCTTTTTGATGACGTCCTTACCTGGGCACATCCTGCTAATGCGATCGTCTTCAAAGAATCTGATTAATTCTTTGTTTAAATTTTTTCGAATACCTTTTTTTTTCTAGTATATTTAAAAGTGTCCCCAGACACATTCAAAACTTTGTTTAATTTGTAAGACACCAAATTCTTAAAATATGTCTGGACTCTGTAATTTTTTTAACATTTTGTTTCTGATAACTTTATGCAATTGCTGAGTTTTCTTTTTAGAATCACATAGTGCCTTTTTTTGATTTTCAATTTGTTTTTTTAGAGTAAATCCCAAAAATAACTGCTTTTTAACCTGAGGAGAAACTCTTTCACGACCTACAACGTTCAACACTTGTCTTTTAGGGGATGGCGAATTAGTAGTTTTTAGCTTTTGGGTTGTTCTGTATAGCCTTTTTTTATACTTTTCCAATCTTCTTTGTAAAAGTTTAATTTGGTTTTCTTGTTTCTTTACTGTTCGGTACACCTTTGCTTTGCTCTTACGAACTTGCTTGCGTCCTCTTTTTCTCTTTAAAGATTCTTCTCTTACATTTATTTCTGGAGATCCCGTTGGAGAATCTGGAGGAGTATTCGCAGTGCTTCAGCAAGGGCTATATTTTTTAATTTACGGATTTTGTTTCGTTCACGCCAGTATTTTTTCATTTTGTATGTTCCCTGGGGGTCATATCACACACTGTTTTTAATTTGTTTTCTTTTTTTAACTTTTCACGGCGGTCTCTATCGTATTTCCTTTTCGCTTCTAACTGTTCTTCACTAAGTTGAGCTCTTCTCTTCCATTGTCTTTCTCGCGCTAGTTCCTTCTGGCGTTCATATTTTTCTGCAGCTGTCATTTTCTTCGCACGAGCCATTCTTCTATTTTTAGCAAAGCAATAGGTCCTTCTAAAACAAAACAAGACAGAAAAAACTGCAGAACAAAAACCCACTCTATTCGTTTTTATGTTCTAAAAGTACTAAGTTATTTTTTGTTTATTAATATTGTTTATTTTGTGTTCTATTTTAAACGTTTTAGAAATTTAATGGTAGTAAATATTACAGTATTTTAGTTTTTAATTGAGTTATTATTTTAAAACTATTTTATTGGCATTGAAAAAAATATATAGCCTATAAAAGGCAATTAATTTAAAACGATGTAATTGGATTAAATCACGTGAATTTCAAGGAAAAAGTATTAAATATCTTTTGTTTATTTAAAAATTAATATAATAATTCCAGATAAAACATAAACAAAGGATATAATTACTAAAAGTGGTAAACAAACAAAACGGTCACGTAATACCACGGCGGTCACGCTCCTGATTTGCACGTGACCGATTTGTAATTTTCAAGTAAAACTCGGTGAATTAGCATTAATAGGTAACTTAGGTTTGTCTTATTGAGTTTAGGTTAGAGACAACCAATGCACAACTAACTAGGCATGTTGGTTACTGCAATATTTTAATATATACTTAAACTATTTTCGTGACCGTTTTGTCGCGCAATTAAGGTACTATTATTACTTACCTTAAATTTAAGTGATTTTTCCAAGAATTCAACAAATTGAAACTATTTGAACTAAACCAGCACACGGTTCACTAATAAACTTCCACCAGACTGCTGTTCGCGCCAATTCTATCGCGATCGATATCGCAAAGGCAGCTTGTATACTTTAGGCGGTCTTTTACTCAGCTCTGTTTTAGAGACAAGTGTTGAATAAGAAAAAAAACATAGTTATCTCGTCCTCTGCTCGAATATTGGTTATGTATTAATCATCACATAACCTAAACGTATATTCTATGCCGTTTTTGCGGCGATTATCGATCTCCTTGTTTGTTTATTGGTTATTCAACATTTAAGATAGTTGGTCAAGGACAGTGACCGATTTGTATTTCTCAGAAAGGAAACATATTTAATCCTAAAAATAGTAACTTTTTATCATGGAACTTGATTAATGAGAAGGAAAAAAAGTGTTTTAGAAATATAAACATTTTTATTTTTGTCATCATTTTTTTATTTTATTTTTTTTTTTTTAAGGGACTGAAACTGTCCCATTTTGTGACTTTGACCCTTAAGTTAGTTCAGGCTAGGCTAGGTTATATATTTCAATTTTCAAATAAATTTTATATTTTTTTTATGAAGTAAACATTACTTCAACATGGTTAGCAGTAGGTAAAAATTGAATGTAGGTTTACTCTTCACTATGATCCTGCTTTACCATATTATTTAGCCTAAATGAAATTAATTTGTATTCTTTCACTAAAAACATTCACAGTAGAATACATTAAACACACAATAATATAAAACTTACCAACAGTTACACAACTGTAGAATTGAAATTGTATTTTTTATTAACCCTTGAAATATAGCTTTTTCTTTAGTTCGTGTATTGCAATAACATTGAAATGTTTTGTGAAACAACTGAAGGGCATTTGTTTGCATAGGTTGGCAACTCAGCTAAAAGAAATCTACTTGTGGTATATGGGAAATTTACTACAAATTACCAGCTTATCACTTAAAGGTATTTTTGTATGCCTATTGTTCAGATTTCTATGAAATAGGCGACGCAAATTTACCATGAATATGTATGACTCTATGCCAACAGAAATACAATTTAAAAAAATAGCCTGAAGATCTAACTTAACCTTTTCGCTGCGTATTAAAATCCAAGCAGCTCACTATATTTTGCAATTATGAGAGAAATTTAAAATTTTTTAATTAAGGTTTATTTTACTTAAATATCTCTTTATTACTATTTCTTGCATTAATATATACTACTATTTTCATTAAAAAAAATTTGTTTATGTGTGAAAAACATGATTTAAGCTCTAAAAACATGGAAATTTAATAAATTGTTAAATATTTTTAAGTACTGACATTAAATAATATTTACTATAAAAAACAATGAAAATATTAAATCTACAACAGTTTAATATTAAAACATGTATAAGATAACATTTATAACCATAAATTAATAATTAATTGTGTAATAAGTAGCAAAGATACAGTAACATTTAAGTTAATTCTAGCCTAGCTAACACACAGAAATTACACTTTCTTGAAGTTGAAATAATGTCAATAAATTTTGTTTCCATAATGGAATATTGTAATAATAATTTTGTTATTGTGAATACTTTAAAATGTTTAAAAAGAGTATTTGTTTTATTTAAAATATTCATTCATTATAAAGTAGGTTAGAATTAATCACCAATACAGTACTTACATTATAAGAAAATAGGCCTCTTAAGCTAACACTAAATCACTTCAGAACTTTAATTATGTAAAACAAATATCCACGTGCAATATATAGGCTACTAGAAATATAATTAAATATTATCATAAACACACACATAAAAGCAATGGAAATCATTACAACCACAATATAACCTTCACCTTCACTAAACACCCGGTTGGAACGTCAAATGTCAACAAAAACATGTGATACTACAAAGTTTCACTGGCTTAGAAACAGGGAGCAGCACCTACTTGAGGCTAAATAACATCATTTCTGTTCAGTTGGAACTATAATCGACTTACGCAGCCAAAGGAAAAGTTTTTATAACGTTGTGGACTGAAGTCGATTTACGCAGTGAACGGTAAAAATCTCAAGTCGATTTACGCAGCGAAAAGGTTAAAGTCTTTAGTCACAGTATGTTTACCTGTATTCAACATTTAACAGTAGTTAGAATGTAAAACAAGGTCGTTGTCTGCAAAAATATCAGCCGAGGGTTGTGTAGTAAATTTACGCCAAATAGACCATACAATAGTCAAGATTTTATAAAACATATGTCTCATTTATATGTATGGGGTTTTTAAATAGGATGTTAGATGAAAACTAATTTAAAACACTAACTAGGTAACCTAGCCTACTACATAGGCTTAGGCCTATATAGGCTTAGTATCCAAAAGCTTGTAAGCTTAATTCTCACTCCCTCTAGAAAAATGTTAGTTTCACGATTGCCTAACCACATCCATTCAAGACTAGCCTATAATAATTACTCTTATAACCAACAGTACTTTGAACAAATAAACAAAATTACCTTAAGAACCCTAAATGATAACCTCCTTTTACAGTGACAATAGTGTCAGATTGCCAATTAGTATTTGGTAACACATTATCTGGTGGAAATACCTTTCCTTCAATTCCGTACGTATCCTGAGATGTAATACCATCATTCAATTCGGGATCTGACAAAACGAAACTATTCAAACAACCGATACTTAAAAGTATTCCTAAGTTTAAAGCAGAAGCCATTTTCCTGTCTACAAAATATTACAAAAACTGACGATCACTGATCACTGATCAGGAGTAAAGTATAGAATGGCCATGGAAACAATACGTCTAGAGTTCTAACTTCTAATGCACATTATGAAAAAAGAATAATTCTTGTTCATACTATGTTTGCAATCAGCAAAATCATTGTTAAACTTAACTAACATAAAGAGCTTTCGATTATACTTACAAGAAAATTCATATTATAAGATAAGCTTCACAATCTTATATAACGATTAGACATAGCTATAATTTTTTATAATAAAATAATAATGTATGACATCTTAGGTACAATGTGAATACCGGTAATATAAATCCCATTCATAATGTTTGTCAATTATTCACATATTATAATACCATAATAATATAATAGATTACCTTAGAAGGTCCGTCTTTTGACTTCAATTTTGGTCTGTGACTATAGTTTCGAAGTCGCAACTTCATCATCAGAACTTCTCCTTAGTTTTTATTTTTTCATTCCTTCTGCAGGAATCGCCAAATATTAAAACAACAGTCAAAACACACAACACAAACACTAATTAAAACAGTCGTGACTAGCACCGGTGTGCACTCTATAGTATCCGGTGGAGCACTGTCGACTGTCGATAAGAACGAAATATTAACCACTATTGACCTTCGATGTATGTTTTAGGGCAGTATCGTACAACGTACAACTGATTCGATCTGAAAGGTAACTGATCATTCAACATGTCGTCAGGTTTACTTTTGTACGCTTTGTAAATTTCAAATTCTTCCTGTGCATCCATTGTTCTGCCTTTCGCACATAAATATAATGGCTCCACACAGGATTGGAAATCTCCAGATCTGTGGTTATTCTCAAAAAGGTGACTAGCATAATTGGAATTGGCTATATTTGTTTTAATATTGGGAAGATGCTCCTTA
Organism: Philaenus spumarius; assembly: GCA_018207615.1. NCBI lineage: Eukaryota > Metazoa > Arthropoda > Insecta > Hemiptera > Aphrophoridae > Philaenus > Philaenus spumarius. The sequence goes on from JAGFPH010000094.1 coordinate 36,773, forward strand.
TATCGGCGAAGAAAAGTTCTCCCGGTCTGGCTTATATAATATTTGCTACATTCAGGACAAATTATCTTATACACCCCTGACTTATTTTCCAAGGGGATATCCGTTTTATGTAAGAAATGATGCAACGCTATCTATCTAGTGACCTTGGGTTGAAACCCTAAAACATAACATAGGCATATAAACTTAATTTTGGAAATCCTCAACTCACGTCAGCGGTCCAGCTGCGTGGTAGGATTATTTTTGTTTGTGTTTGCTTTTAGTTTGTGTTTGCTTTTAGTTTGTCAATCTAACCTAAAAAAGGTGTTGGTTTTGAATTAGAGATGGAAATTAATTTTACATTGTGGTAATAGTCTGCAACGTTCCACCAATGACTACATATCAATAAGACGAACAGTTTAAATGGGTAGAATTCAGCCCAGGAAAGTAGGTATAAAAGTTAGTTCATGCACCTCGTCGCTAGTAGCTCTCAGTGCGCGTTTTGCATACAGTGACTAGATAGAGACAGTGTGGCCACATGAAAGCGGCCGCCATGTTTTTCCTAAAAGTAATGTTATCTGCCATAAAGTATAACGTAATTTATTTTCAAAATATTTATAAAACCTTTTGTTTGATTTCATAAAGGCCTCGTAAACAACTTTTTAAATGTTAAAAAGTAGTTAGAAAGCAGATAAGTTGTTTAAAATGAAATAACCTATAAAAAATAATGATTTAGCCTACTATCACATTTATTACTAGCCTATACCGATAGTTAAGTAGCCTACTGACGTTAATTACAAACTAATAAAGCTATATCAAAACAAGTTGCACTATTATTTTCTTTGTTTAATTCTACGTTAAAAAAACATTTTGAAGTTCAATTACATTATTTATGCGGTTTATTTGAATAAAAGTTAAGGTTTTGTATTATTTTCAAGGATCCAAATTTTCAATAATTTGTAGCTATCTGTAAAAGTATTTAACTGGTCATAATTAAATTGTTTTTAATTAAATTTAGTTCTCAACTTATAGGTTGAGAATTAATTTAATTCTCAACTGATTTTAGGTTTCAATTCAGTTTGAAAAGCAAAATCTTAAAAATGATTTTCTTAAAGCTAAATTTGAAATTTTTCCTAACTTAATGAATAAATTAAAATATCAAAAATTCAAAGTATAACAAAACAAAAAATAAAACAACGAATAGGCCTAAATCAAAATGCAAAATTATTATCCTGTTGTTAATTATTAGCCTTTTTTATCAATGAATAAATTTAACAAATTAAATATTTTCAAAGTTACACTTTCAGATTTTTACAATGCATTTATTTCCATCTGATTTTTTTAAATAAGCGAAGCAATTAAAACTTTCCTAACTAATTTATTTATATTTCAATTGAAAGCTAATAATAAAATTAATGTCTCTAACAACAATTTAACATCGAAATTACACTTATTTGATTTTGAGGTTAGGCAATTCAAGATTTTCAAGTTTAAGTTATTCAAAGCCGAAAAACAGGTTTCATTATTAATTTTCCTCATTATTTCAGTTAGACCTACTTATTAATGTGATTCTTGCCTTAGATTGTACCTTCACCAAGACTAAAAGAAAGAAAAAATAACGATGACAATATTTAATTTGAAAACTATAAACAAACGTAGGGCTAACACGGACGAAATTATAGGTTTGGGCAAAAAACAGTTCTTAAAATTGCGTAATACTAATATTTATTGCATTTATCTTTTCTATTGATAAAAAGGATTAGCCTATGTTATGAACTTTTTAAAATGTTGTAAATAAAAGACTTTTGGTATGTACTTACTCCTGAAATATGCGCGATGAAACGATTCCGTAGAGTGGCGGGAGTAGCCTAATCTGCTGTCATTTCCTTATTAATTTGGTTCAATATCACATACTTCAACACAAATCGATTTAAAATAACTATTACGTTTATTTTGAAGAAAAAACTAACAAATATCTGTTAAAAAATCGGTAAAGTTGCTTTTACAATATGTGAACGTGAATGAATGCAATGTAAACAAATACGAATTTAGGAAAAACATGGCTGCCGACATCTTGACCAATAGGAAACAAGACCTCACTTGGCCACACTGTCTCTATCTAGTCACTGTAGTTTTGCAGGCCGAGTGTGTGACAAGGATGAAAAGAGAAGGAGAGACAGAGAGGTCCAACTGTCATGTGACCTTGAGCGCAGATTGTTGTGTCTCAGACAAGCTTTGGTAGCGTAGCCCCATATTTGTCAATGCGATTCATTTCCCACATTGTAATAGCAGTGTACTAAATAAATACATTTTAGTTGGTTTTCTTTTCTAATGTTTTTTAAGTAATGTAAGTTTGTAAATATGGTTTTAGTATGTAATATGGTTTATGGTGTGTACTGTTAGTGTGTAAAGTAAATAGCTGTTATATTTTGCAATGCAGTCCTGTTCAAAGTTGGAGGATCTAAATGTTCCTATAAAAACTGCAACAATACATCTGTGAAAAATCCAGACTTATCATTTTTCAGGTTTCCAGTAAAAGACAAAGAAAGGTATGAATTTATAAAGTTTTCTTTAATGTTGTGTTGTATTTGTGCAAGAATTAATTCTCGTAGAAGTCGTAGGGAATTAATCAACATAAGAATCAAAGACTTTGTGAAGTTTATTAAAATATATTGACAGTTAATTTTTAATGAGAATATGTAATAACGAGGGTAAAAAGAGGGTTATTAAACAGGGTGCTTCATAAC
>JAGFPH010000094.1:39595-62262 GCA_018207615.1 Philaenus spumarius
TTTTTTTTTTTTTTAATGCATATCTAAAAAATTACTAAACGAAATAATACCAAATTCATATCAACCTTTTGTATTATAGTACTACCTAAATGGGAAAAAAGTTAAGTTGACGTGACTTCAATATTTTCAAAATGGCGACCGTTTAAAACTTTCGAACCGAAATAACTAGCCCTTTCCCGAAAAAATGTCAAGAATAACTTTTTTTTGCAAATTGAATTCCCTATCGATTAAGTTCGTTCAAATAAATTGGTTAGAGAATAAAATACTTATGGTATTTTTCGCCAGACAGTGCATGACCCTCCCCTCTTGGGGACGATGTTCAGGATCGGTTTAAATTTAATCAAATCAGTTTCATTTATTTTGACACAGAAAGCTGTTTGTTTATACAAGTTTTTATTAAATTTATACTATTGGTAAGTTCTTTTAAGAATTGTTTCAGTTCATACTAAACTCGTAGGAGTCAGCTAATTTGAATTTTGTCTGACTTATTGTTTGTGATGATATAGTAACAATCGGCACCAGCTGATTCTGTTTTTGTTGACTTTATTATTGCTCTAAAAAAGAAACAAACAATAGTGTATCCATAATATTGCATTTATAAACATTTTAGCATAAAGTTTTTCGTGTTTTAAACTGTGTTTGCTTTATTAATTAACTAAGGAAAGTTACACAAACGCTGAGTATTGCCTCCATTTTACCTCCTAAGTGAAATAGATTCTGCCAATAAAAATATTGCAAATATGGTTTAGTAACCAGGAATACTCTTAAGTACTTACTAATTGCATCATAAATTTAATACAAATTTGTGTAAACAAACAGTTTTCTGGGTCAAAATAAATGAAACGCATTTGACTAAATTTATTATTGCAATAAAATATTATCGCCGTCCGATCCTGGACATCGCCCCCAAGAGGGGCGTGCACTAACTGGCGAAAAACGCCATTTAGGATATGATTCTAAGCATAAAATTGATTGAAAAAATTCCTATGAAAGTATGTCCTAAAATGAGCGATCCGTCTATCAGTTTGTATATGATATTTTAATTAAAAATTATTAGTTAAAACCCACTAACAATATAGAGATGAAACTTTCCACGTATGTTGTCCACTTGCAGACTTATTTCGTGTACAAAATCTTTTTACCTTTCTAAAAGGCGGACATTAAAAGTGTTTGTAGATATGAACGTTTTAATGTTACTTGAATTTGTAAAATTTAATGCCTCAAACTGTTCCTTTACAAAACATACAATTGATTCAAACTGTCAAATTTCAAATACATATATTTACGGATTGATAGTCATGAGTTTGATTCCGAGTTTTTAAAAATCAAGTAATAGGTGGAGCAGGATGGAAGCACCTCAAAGTACAGTTAACCAGAAAAGTCCTAAATTCCCAATTATCAATATTTATCAATAGCAATTATCAATCCCGCCCCCCCACCATTAAAAACGCGGGGAAAAATTAATTTTCTTATTAACACACTGTTTTTTATGCACTGATTACAAATCGTATACTGTATTGCAATATTTCTGAAACAAACCAAGCGAACGTGAAACCCAAATTTGTTATTTGTCTACAATTTCAAATACAGAAAAAAAATTAGGATAATTTTCAATTTAAAATGCTATGACTCTTGTAAACAACATTTTAAAAAGCATGGAATACTGCTCCAGCCCTGTATATATATTGAATGTATTGTGTTTTGTTAAGGTAAGACAGTAGTCCCTATCTCGTCCAATTTAAAACAGCCATTTTTAGGTACACATAACTTTCACAAATATTAACCTATCAACTTGAATGTTTTTTACCTAATTTTTTACATCATTATCTACAATAATATTAAGCAAAATTTTTTTAGCAAAAATAGGTTTTATGAACAACTTTCAAATTTTATAAAATATTGTGTAATTTTTCAACACTTAATATTTTTTAAATCAAAAAGTTTTTAACTGTCATGGAAATTGGTTCCTATTATTATTTCTTAGATGATCAGGAACACACACAAAAGATTTTATGGAAATCGGTTCATAATTATGGTAAAAAAGAGTACCTAATTAAAAAAAAAAAAATTAACTGGGTGTGCTTAAGACCACACGTTGGAAGTGATAACTTCTATGACTACGGGGATTTTTAACTCGGTAAATGTGTACAATTATAAGGATTATAAAACTGTAGGCCTATTTGTTCAAATTGTTTATTTATATCCGTTATTATATATTTAAAGAAAGGTAAAAATATTATCTTTTAGTTACCTTTTATTTCATATTGATAGATCAAATGATTTAGAAGTTGTTAATATTACAGTAAAGAAATTAATAATCAAATATGTTATACAAAGATGTTCGAATGTTTGCGAAGTTAAACAGTAGGTATCCTTCTTTAAATTTGTATAAACGAATATATTGATGATCAAAGGTTAGTTTTATATACAGTTTATAACCCCAAAGCAAATCTTATAACGTGTAGAAGCCCATATAACTTATAGTTATAGAAGCCTACATTAGTTGTATAACTAATATATAAGAAAATTAACATCACAAGAAATTTTAATGGTTGAAGTTGTAAACATAACCCCAAAATATAATCTACGCTGGGTTTTGTTTAAGAATTACAGATGATGGGCGAAATCAGCTGTTATATTATATTAACTAATTCTTTTGTAACCTACCGCCGCTATAGGGTGACTTTAAATATTTTTTAACCGACTTCAAAAAAAGGAGGAGGTTCTCAATTCGACCTGTTAATATGCTTTTTTTTATGTTTGTTCAGCGATTACTCCGAAACTAATGGACCGATTTCGATAAAAAAAAATTAAATGGAAGAGGATCATCCCCCGGTGGTCCCACTCCAGTTTTTTAAAAATCGGCCCAGAACTTAGCTAGCATTTGTCAATAAAGTACGTCATTTTGGCGAAAAATTTGAATTTTCCATTAGAATCTATATATAAAGCTGAAATACCACTGACTGACTCACTCATCACAGTATCTCGAAAACCATACCTCCTAGGAATGTGAAATTTGGTACACATATTGCTCATAGGCTCTAGAGGCGCACTAAGAAAGGATTTTAAAATATTTCGCGTTTAAGGGTTGAAACAACCTCTAAAACCAGAAATATTGTTTGTTTTGTATCTCAAAAACCATACGGCCTAGAAACGTGGAATTTGGTACAAAAATGTTATTATTCATAGGTGCTAGAGGCGCAGTAAGAAAGGATTTTAAAATATTTCGCGTTTAAGGGTTGAAACAACCCCTGAAACCTTAAATATTGTTTGTTTTATATCTCAAAAACCATATGGCCTAGGAACGTCGAATTTGCTACACATATTGCTCATAGGCCTTAGATTCGAATTTAGAAAGAACTTCGCGTTCAAGGGTTGAAACAACCCCTAAAACCATAAATATTGTTTGTTTTATATCTCAAAACCATATGGTCTAGGAATGTGGCATTTGGTACACATATTGCTCATAGGCCTTAGATTTGCACTAAGAAAGAATTTTGAAATATTTCGCGTTTAAGGGTTGAAACAACCCCTAAACCATAAATATTGTTGTTTTATATCTCAAAAACCATACGGCCTAGGAACGTGGAATTTGGTATGAAAATTTTTTTGCTCATAGGTGCTAGAGGCGCACTAAGAAAGGATTTTAAAATTTTTCAGGTTTAAGGGTTGAAACAACCCCATGAAACCATAAATATTGTTTGTTTTATATCTCAAAAAACATTCCGCATATTGCCATGGGGTTGGCATGCGAAGCACGCAATGCTTTGTGTATTGAAGATACTCCCCAATATGCGGAATGGCTTGCGAAGCATTTTACAGCTATTCAGCACCGTCGTGAGTAGACCTATTTCCCAAATTGTTGGTTGAAACCCTAAAACATGGGCATACAAACTTAATTTTGGAAATTTGCTCAACTCACGTCAGCGGTTCAGCTGCGTATTCGAATTATTATGTTTGTCCAGCGATATTCCGGAATTAATGAACCGATTTCTATAATTTTTTTTTTAAGTTAAAACTTCTGTTGACCCATTGACATTCTTTTGCGTGGGTATCTAAATGAAATCTCAAGTCACGAATCGTCACAAATATCTCATGACACGAATACATTCAATTTTTCTCTAGTGTAATATATTACTGGTTTATAATAGCTGTCGTACCAGCTTAGTTCAGGTAAATAAGTAAAACTTTCTTATAGCAGTCGTACCCGACTTCGGTCAGGTAAATAAGGAAAACTTGTTACAGCTGTCGTACACGGCTTCGTTCAGGTAAATAAGTGAAACTTTTTTATAGCTGTCCTACCAGGATTCGGTCAGGTTAACAAGGAACACATTTTTTTATTAGCTGTCGTACCAGGCTAGTTCAGGTAAATAAGTATATTTTTTTAAAGCTGTTGTGCCCGGCTTCAGTCAGGTAAATAAGGAAAACTTATTATAGCTGCCGTACCCGGCTTCGGTCATGTAAATAAGGAACAGATGTTTATATTTTTGTCATACCAAATTTTGTATTGCTGTTGTACCCGTCTTCGGTCAGGTAAATAAGGGAAACTTGTTTTTCTGTCATTTTCGGCATCCTTCATGTACGTAAGTAAAATATGTTATAAATGTCGTAAAAGACTTAGTTCAGATAAGTGAAACATTTTTATAACTGTCTTTATAGCTTTTTAGCTGTTTTTCATAACTTTTTTAATAAAATAATAAAAAATTATTTTAAAAAAACCTACTACTTAAATGGCATTATACAGTAAATACAAATTCATAAACACCTTTTAGGAAATAAAATGTTTTCTTTAATCTGCACATCGCTCTAAAAATAAAAAAATAATACATTTTTGGAAAAAATAAACCAACTTCAAAAAAACAAAATCAACAAAATGCTGAAACTAAAAAGTAAAAAATAATTAGTATATTGAGCAAACGTAATTTATTCAATGCCGATACAAACAAATTTTTGAAGTCGGTGCCAAATTTACCAAGAATTTAACACTATTTTAGTTCTTCTGAATCTACTACTCCTCAAATTTCATATCCATTTCTTCAATCGTTAAAAGATACAATGGTCACTCAGAAATACGTTTTTTCTCTTTTTTACCATTTTCCAACAGCTTATCACAAATTCACAAAACAATCACAACCAAATTTATTGAAATTTGAACAGGATGTCTGTCGGGTCAGCTATTAATAAAATATTTCATAAAAGCCAGTGTATTCAAATTTGTATGATTTAGCAAATATTTTTGTTGAAAATTTGAGTCAACTAGGTATTATAAATACATTTCATAAATGCTCACAACGTCGTAAATTCATTTAGGCCTACATTTACACGAATAAAATGAATACAGAGTTGTGTCACACATTTAATCAACTAATATAAAAGTGAGTTTACGTCCGTACATGCATGTATACGTACGTGAGTAACATATTATAATAAAACAGATAATTTCACTCATAATCGGTAATACTTAAACAAACCCAGCATAGATTATACTTTGGGGTTATGTTTACAACTCCAATCATTATAATTTCTTGTAAACTTGATTTATTTAAATAAATTAATAATAAATTTGGAGCCGCCTTCAAAAATTTGTTTGTATCGGCATTGAATAAATTACGTTTGCTCAATATACTAATTATTTTTTACTTTTTAGTTTCAGCATTTTGTTGATTTTGTTTTTTTGAAGTTGGTTTATTTTTTCCAAAAATGTATTATTTACGATGTAACTATTATTATAGCGAAAAATTATCAAGCCATTCGGATGAAGAATTTTGTCCCCAAGAGCTTGGTATTTTTTTGAAAACGCTATTTGAACAATTTCGGGTTTTAAATGGATTTAGGATGAGCAATGTCCGCGTAACCTACCGCCGCTACGCTGGAGTCGCAGGTTGCTTTCTGTTTTACTAGAGCCGACCCTTAATAAGCCAACTGATCAAAGAAATTGGACGGGTGTAGTCCTAATATTTTTTCTTTGATAAAAGTTTGACAAAATATTTGACGAATAACAATGGTAGTGTAATATGCCCCTTTGCTACATTTTATTCACTTTAAGCTTTAGCTAGGAAAATTAGTGAAAGCTTAAAATTATTAGACAAAGCTTTCAGTACTAGCTATTGCTTAATTTTATTCACACGATTTTAAGTAATGACTTAAAGTCTTAAGTTATAGCTTTTGCTTATTTTTTATTCAACAGACTCATTAAGTTAAATTGTTGAACAAAAAGTTATTTTATACAATTTTAATGCAAAAGATAGCTACAGAAACTACTTTTAAATCAAAATATTAAGACAAAAGAAAATTATAATAACATTTTATATGAGTAAGTGGCATTATATTATTTACTATTACAATAGAAACAAAAAATATCTAGGCCTACCTGTGAAAAGATAATATATCAGTTCTTCCTTCTTGTTTTGCTTTTCCATAATAATATTTGCAAGTTGCAACCGCACAAACGGAACCACCTTTAGGTTTATTTATTGATTTTCTATCCATTGTAAATAATATATTTCTTCTACTTTAAACACTTTATATACACTAATTTAAAAAAAGTTTAAGTTTAAACAAAAAACACAAGCCGTCAAACATTCACAAATGAGTAACGCGTATAAACGTAAACGACAAAACTTTGATCACTCTCTAGTTGTACCAATAACTACGTCACAGCCCCCACTCCACTTTTTTTTATATTTCCCGAATGATGTAACCTTTTCTATCTAGTGAACTTGGGTTGAAATAACGTATTAAATTTGTAACGTATTAATAGATGGTGGGAAATTGCCGAGGTGTTATTTGATATAACGTTGCAGACGAAATTACTGAACTATTAATTTGGTAATATGATGTTGCGTTGCGGGCAAGTTATTGTAGACAGTTTTAGCAAGGTGTATTATTTATTAATTTAGTATTTCGTTGCAGACGAGATTACTTAATGAAATGTTACCGATATTCTCAAGTAATATTGTCTGCAGCGTTACTTGAATATTCCAAGAAACGCCTTTATTAACAAAATACATTAAAACAAACATTTTCAGAATGATTAGATACCTGTAAATAAATAAATATATAATATAAAAGTACCTAATAATAAGATTTAAAGAAGCTTAGAGTAATTATTGATAACTCAAAATTTGAAAACGTCAAATTTTAAATACTCGGTTTCAAATTAAAGTAAACATTAAACATGTTATTCATTAATTTAATGTAAGGGTTCCAAGCGAGATTACTTTATGTTAAAAAGTTACCAAGATTCTCAAGTAATTTCTTCTGCTGTCTGCTGCTTCAAGTTAAATGTTTCAAAGAAAATCTTTACTAACAAATTGCAATTAAAATTGTCAAAATAATTATATTTAAATAAATATATAATCTTATCTTCTAAAGCGAGAGATAATTGTCTGTCTGCTAAATAGATCTGGAATCTCCGTCTAAGGATTTTTGATTTTATATGGGGCTTTTGGCCACGAGAAATCGATTGGAAATGGTCACCAGTCTGGGAAAATTCGTTTTCTACGTCTTTTTATTAAATTAAAAAGTGAAATTTGTCCATTTTAAACAATACAAAGCACAGCTGATGCAAATGTTTTCAATGTCATTACAATAATCATCTGTTTTCTTTTAAACGAAGCACAGCTGATGCAAATGTTTTCAATGCCATTACAATAATCATCTGTTTTCTTTTAAACTGTATTTTATTAGAGGTTAGCCTAATGTTGTATCTATTTATAGTTACCATGGCAACGAATACTTCTGCTAAATAAACATACCCTTTATTTAGTTGTTTAATGTTATAGGCCTAACCTAAACGATGTTCACGGAAATTTGCAATAATAGTTATTGACGTGAGCGAACTAGGCCCTAGGCCTAAATCGATATTGAAATATTAAACTTTAATTTAGGCCTGACTTATTTCTGAGGCATAGCGTTGAGATTATGGTTAATCCTTTAAACTGTATTTTTATTACAGGTAAGCCTAATGTTGTATATACCCTTTATTTAGTTGTTTAATGTTATAGGCCTAACCTCAAAACTCAATAATCCAATATTTATTATTGAAATCATAGCCCTGCTTATAATCGAGCTTTAGCTCGGTATCCTGGTACTATACAAATTATGAGAATTCAAATGTAAACCTAGAGTAATTTTCTTGATGACAAAAATTTGAAAAACATAATTTTACGTTAAAGTTTTAGACTAAATTAAATTGCACAGTGTCAATAATAAATGTTTAAATTCAACTATTTCCTAAGGCTATCCTAGGGAAGGATAGTTCTATAAAGCAGTTTTATTTTTTAAATATTTTATGTCAGCAGTAATTATTATGTCAATTTGCATTTCTGCATATAAACTACTATGTGTAATGGATTCTTTTATTAAATGAATACAGACATCGGGAAGGTCAAGAAATATTTCCTGGAATCTCACACCAAACATCCTGTTTATTCCGGTTTAATAATGTGTAGCCTGTGCAGGCGCGGATACAGGGGGAGGGTCATGGGGGTCATGACCCCCCCAAAACATTTTTTAAGGCTTGATTTATATGTTTGATTTAACCCTTCAATCGCCAAATACACTATACTGTCGTCTCAGTCCGCCGAGCAAGTGGCAGGCAGCATAATTGTATCGTTTGATTGTGTCGAATATTTCACACACTATAAATCATCCAATCCCAATAAAACAAAAACGATTGGAAAGTAAATGTTTTAAACATTAATTTTTGGTATTTACAAATTTGTTCTAAAACGTATATTTACATTGTAATCATCGTTTGTAATTGTAGTTGTCTAAAACGATGACGTCGCGCAAGAAACAAAAAGAAAAGACACAAAACTTTTCACTTTTCTAAGTCTCATAATCGTTAGACAGACTTGTTTTGAAAAGAATATAAGGTCACCTTTGGATTCGTCAACATTTGATTTCTAACATTGTCTTCCAATCATTCGTCACTCTTATATATTTTTAGATATGAAGTTTTCTGTAAACCCTTAAAAGATTTTACAGTTTTTCAACCAATGAGCAAGCATATTTTGTATACAAGCAAATCGATATACTTGTACATTGATGTTTATATGGATTTTAGTGTAAATTCTATATTTTCATTTGATATAAGGAAACCCTGATTTACTGTTCATGGGCTACAGCTATATTTCTTGTATGTGAAATATGTACCATTGCGCCGATTGTCTTAGCGCATTTAGCCCAGCCAATAGAGCAAAAATAAGTCTAATTTCCATTTTTCAATGAGAAAAGTCGGAAAAACGCTTAAAAACTACCATTTTTTAAAAGTTCATATCTTTGTTCTTTTATAGTATTAAGGGCAGATTTTTCAGAAAATGATTGTTTATTATGTGTTTTTCAAACTGGAAGAAGATGAAATTTGTCGCATTAATAGTTTTTGCACAATTTCAGTACAAACAATGTAAGCCATTATCTTGCATGATGGGCCCAATTAACCTGAGTGGTCCGATTTAAGTAGACATTAAAATCGATAATTCGTATATCTGCGATTTTTTAATAAGATTGATAAAGTATAATAAAAATGCTTCAAAACATAGGGCGAAACGCGTAAATTTGCGGCCAACGCCGATAGTAAATTTGTCAGAAGGCGGTAGTGACGGAAACAGTAGCCTGATGCGGGCATTTTCGTTCTCTTTTTCTCAGCATTAAGAAAGATAATAGCCTAAATTGTTTATACTGCAATTGTGCAAAAACTATTAATGCGACAAATTTCATCTTCCGCCTGTCTGAAGTACACATACTAAACAATAATTTTCCAAAAGATCTGACCTAAATATTGTAAATTGACAAAGATATGAATTTTTGAAAAATAGTAATTTTTAAGAGTTTTTCGACTTTTCTCAGTGAGAAATTGTCCGATCGAGGTTTTCAAAAACTTTTTTGTTGGTTTTTTTAATTCTTTTTCGTTTTGTTGGAAGTATCGTGATCATCCTTGCATAAAATCAACGAACAACCCAAAAAGTCCAAATTGTTATTTTTGTTTATAAAAAATGCGCAAAAATTTCCTTGCCTCATAATTTTTGTATGTTATACACCTATGTGCTACCCTTAAAGCCACTGTGGATGTCGCTTTCTGAAATTCAATAACAATAAAAAATTTATTGGTTGGGCTAATTGGTTTACGGAGCGCGCCGCTGTATGGAGTTGTATGACTTCAATAAGTAAGTGCTTGTGTTACTTTGTTTTAAATTTAGTGAATAAAAGTGGATATAATGATCGTGTTGTGGAGTTATGATTTTAGTAGCGTTTCTGTTAACTCTTTAATAATGAGGGTTTATTTTATTCTTTTATCTGCAAGAAACTCTTGCTCTTTCAAGAAAATATATATGGCCCACAAATACATTTAAAAAACTATTCCATAGTGTTTATACATATTTTTTAATTCCCCAGACCCGTTGTTGTTAAATTATTGGTAATGTTGTTTTCGACTTCTTATAACCCCTCCCAAAATGAAATCCTGTATCCGCCTCTGAGCATGTGTGTAAGTTGATGCATCTGTTAATATTGTAACGTATTAACGCAAGCGAAGAAAGTAATCTACTGGCCGTTTTCTCAAAGGGTATTATTTTTGTCAATGTATTATTTTTGTCAAGGTATTATTATGTAATGTAACGTTGAAGATATGATTACTTGATGCAAGACTGGAATTAACACTTCTCTGGAACGTTCGTAGGCGATGATAACCACCTAGGTTTTTCGCCTTAAAAAAAAAAAAAAAAAAAAAAAAATGGAACGTTTGTCAGTTTCCTTCCTCGTGTTATCGCTTGACGTTACAAAAATAATACGTAACGTATTAACGTGGTAATAGTCTGCAACGCATTAATAGTACAGTATTATTTTTCCTGTTACGTTAAATAACGCCCACCTCTATTTTGAATAGTAATAAACTGATATAAATTAGCCTACAAGTAAAGTTGTTATGTTAATTAATGTAAACAAACATGTGTTGCTAAGCATTTTGTCAGAACAGCTGTTTTCCTGAGTTATGGTCTTGAGTTCATTCAAAAAAAGATTTTCAGTTTTCCCCAAATTTGAAACTTTTCCGGGAAACTTTTTAAAATTTTCTTTTCATTAAAACTTATTTCAGACTATTTCGAATATTTTTAAACAAAAAATAGCCAATTCGGTCCAGCCGTTCTCAAGTGAAATACTGTACCAACGTATTTCATTTTTATTATATAGCAGATACAAAATAATATTAATATTGACGACATCAAAATCTAAACAAAACTATTAGTGATGCAAATTTACGACATGAACACTTACAAATTAAACCATTTATGGTATATTTATATGCAGACTTATTATAGTTTTTAGTTATACATACAGATATCCCACCTTATGGACTATACGGTGAGAGAATACGCCAGCGCATCCTGTCGTGACACATTTGACACTACTTGAACTTGTGCTTCATAATGTGCTGCCATCTAGCGTTCTAAATCTAAAGGAGCATTGCTGTTAACGAAAAGAGAGAGAGAGAGAGAGAGAGAGAGAGAGAGAGAGAGAGAGAGAGAGTAAATCGAGATAGAACTGACCTTGGAGCTTGAAGGTAACAACAGGCTAACAGAAGTGGGGGAGAGGGAGTGTGAGGTCAGTTCAGTTTGTTTATTCTTAAAACTGAAAGCATTACATCTCTCCTTCGAAACCCAAACAACATTTTATCATGTCTATTTAAATTCTAAATACTGTACGTATCTGAGGAAAAATTTAATGTAGCATGCATTTATGTATTTTGGTAGAACTAACTTTAACAAAATTCATAATACCTACCTAATTATGTTTTAATGTAACATTTGTAATTTACAAATTCAAAGACAATACAGTTATGAATACCCGTTATAACAATAATATTTCGAACGCATTAAATTTAAAATTAGGTATTAAACATAAGTTCAGTAAGAAAAGTTTTCCTTTCCTATTTAATTTCACAAACATATAAATTAAAATAAATATAATTGATAGTAAAATATTTTTTTGTGATTAAAAGTTGCTAAGACTATCCTTTCCGATTGACCGATAATATCTATCAGATTACCAATATTCGTAATTTACTAGGGGAGACCCCTGCGTGCTCCGCACGCCAACCCCCGTTGGAACCTTCTAAAAACATGTTATGTTTTATTTATAATAAAGGTGTAGGAGGATTAATAAAACCTCTAAACTAAGATGGTAAATCATGTTAAATGTTCAAATCAAATTATTTCGTATATTTTATAACAACAGTTATAATAAAGTTTAAAAGAACCAGTATGTCTCAGGTGTACACTTAATCAAAAACCTAACCAAAAAGTTACTCACTATCAATTACCGTATATTATTAATAAATAGGTCTACTATATGTCTTATTTAATTTTAATTAGGATGTAACATATTTTTTCTTATTTTTCAATTCCTTAACGTAAGTTTTTATTGGTTTGTGTGTATAATACTGCCCTGCTAAGAAAGAAGACAGTACCGGTAACTGACAAAAATTCCGATTTTGAGGTTATGGTTGATTCTAATGTTTTGGACCACGAGGAATCCAAAAATCTAAGCCAGAAAACCGTATCTCTTATAGTTTTTGAGATATACAGGTCATATGTCACAGTAACTACTGCATACACTATGATTTTCTAAGCCAAACCACAGTATCTGCAGGTTCTAAGCCAGAAAACAGTAACTACATTGTAGATACTGTCTTTTAGCTTAGACAACTGTAGTTACTGTTTTCTTGCTAAGAAATCTGTAATATTATTTACAGTATTTGCCATTTAGTATTTGGCCTACTTAGTATTAATAAACGGTACCAGATAACTGCCACATACTTTCTCCCAGTTGAAACTTTATACCTTCCTAAGAGTAGCATAGGAGATGGTTATTTAGAATTGCAAAAGTAGGAAAATGTTACCATGGAAAATATTAGATTCATGTAACACACATCCATATTATATTATTATACTAGCTAGCCCAATCTGGCTTTGCACGGATAGACAAATCAAAGTTAAATGTATATTAACAAAAAATATATTATATCAATGAATATAAATTACACTATGTATTTCTTATGGGGAGTTTTAGTAACTTACAACCCCCCAAACCTCCCCTAAAATTTCGATTTTTTTAAAAACCCTTTTTTAGCGAGCACCTAGGGCCTTAGAGAAAGCTACCTACCAAATTTCATTCCAATCCGTTCGGTGGTTTTGGAGAAATCGTGATTTAGTAACTTTGACCCTCCCAAACCGTTCTAAAATTTTGAATTTTTTAAAACACTTTCTTCTCAGCAAATACGGCCCTAGAGGAAGCTACATACCAAATTTCATTTCAATCCGTTCTGTAGTTTTAGGGAAATCGTGATTTAGTAACATTGACCCCCCTTAAACCCCCCTATAATTTAGAATTTTTTGAAAACCTTTCTAAGTGAGCCACTATGGCCGTACAGGATGCTACATACCAAATTTCATTCCAATCCGTTCTGTAGTTTTAGAGAAATCGTGATTTAGTAAATTTGAACCCCCCCAAACCCCCCTAAAATTTTGAATTTTTTTAAAACCTTTCTTGGTGAGCCCCTATGGCCCTAGAGGAAGCTACATACCAAATTTTATTCCGATCCGTTCAGTAGTTTTTGAGAATTTTGCAAAACAACCTTCTTTTTGGCCAAAACCCCAAAAAATCAGTTATTATTATTATTATTACCTAAACGAGAATTTTTAGAAAGATGCGGTTTTTTGCATATGGTAGGGTACATTAAGGGCAACAAATAAGCCAAATTTTATCAAAATCCGTTTTTGAGAAATTTAGATTTTTCTCGTTTTTTGGCAACTTTTGGGGGGTAAAACCCCTTAAAAATAAAAAGTTTGAAAAAATGGAAATAACGCCTGGAGATATGCCAGAACTACACCTACATACCAAATTTCATTAAAATCGGACCGTTGGTATGGTCTCCAGCTCTGTACACATTATTACAGACACACGGACAGACATCACCAAAAAAACACCTTTTTGGGTCCAGGGAGCACCAAAACAAAATATTCCACTAAAAATATTTTTGAGTTCAGGGAGCACCAACACAGATAATTCCACTAAACATTTTTTGGGGGTTCAGGGAGCACCAAAACAGATAATTTCACTAGAAAATCAAATTCAAAAATTTGGACGAAAACAATACTTTCTCGATATACTACGTATAGGGTGGAGAAAGTAAAAATTAAGTTACCATTATATAATTATCTTATATATAAAATTTCTCGTGTCAAATGTCACAATGTTCGTTCCCGTACTCCTCCGAAACGGCTTGACCGATTCTCATGAAGTTTTGTGAGTATATTGAGTAGGTCTGAGAATCGACTAACATCTATTTTTCATACCCCTTAGTGATAAGGGCTACGCCCCAGTGGCCCTCAAAGTTTCAATGTTAATCTTATGGAAGTTCAATCTTAAGGAAGAAGAAGAAAGATTTCTTTTGATTTTATCATGGGCACAAAAAACAGCTGTTCGTATAAAAAGCTTAAAACAGCTGATTTTGATCAACAACTGATTTGGATCAAAAACTGAATATAATTTTAGGTTAGGCCTACAATGGACATTTTTTTTTTTTTTTACAATGAACTAAAACACTTGGTGGGCTAATTATTAGTATCAGGTTGATTTGTCTATCCGTGCAAAGCCGGGTCGGGCCAGAAGTGGTACATTCATTTCTTACAATATCACCAACTCCTAATGGGGGGGGGGGGGGTGGGGGGGGTGTGGGTGGAGAATAAATTGTTATAACTTAAAAATAATGTTTGCCTTTTGTTATTTATATATTCCCTCATCGTTCACAGCGCTCCATGCCTATTTCAGGCATATACCACATTCTTAAACACTTACAATAATTAAGCTATTTTTTGTCTACACTAGAAATTACTTGAAAATTATTTATATGGCAAAACAACGTTTGCCGGGTCAGCTAGTATATTATAAAATCAAAAATATATGGAAAAACTATTAATTACTATTCAGAAAAAATATCTTTATATATACAGTAACTACTGCATAAACTACTGGTTTTTAAGCGAAACAACAGTATCTGCAGATTCTAAGCCAGAAAACAGTAACTACATTGTAGATACTGTTTTTTAGCTTAGAGAACAGTAGTTACTGTTTTCTTGCTAAAAATCGCTAAAATGACTTACCTACAGTAACTACAAGTATTTAAATAAAATACATATCTGAGGTTAAAAATACAGAGATATTTAGATTCTATGTATAAAAAATATATGAATGAGAAAAAAAATCATCAAAAAAGATCAATTTTTAGTGGTTGGCTATGGACTAAACACAAAACCAGCTGTATCTCAAAATCACCCAGAGTGCAGTTTTATACTGTCTTCTTTCTTAGCAGGGCAGTATATGTCTTATTTAATTTTAATTAGGATGTAACATATTTGTTCTTATTTTTTAACTCCTTAACGTAAGTTTTTATTGGTTTGTGTGTGTTGAAACATGTGTTGGTTCAGTATAGGCCTAACTTAAAATATGATTTTGTACTAAAAGCTGGACATCCGAATCAATTATATTATCTGTTATTTAAAAATCATTATTTGCTTCCATGAAAGCAGCTGGATTAGTTTGGTTCTTATTATAAACAGCTGTTTTGTATAGAAATGTTTTTAAATTCGTTCCATGTTAATCTTGTGGGTAAAACCCGACCTTTGAGATTAGCTCACGCCATTAAGGATAAGAATTTTTTACATCTAAAACCTTATTGCAAAACTTCGAAATGAGACGAATTTTTTGACAACTCAAACATTAAATTTGGTCTAGAAATAAGGGAGGAGTTGTGTTCACAAAAATCTGCTTCACGTATTATATATAAACATAGGCACTCTTAGCTTACCTAATGCAGTTATTAGGACATTATTAATAATTGAAATTTCTTAACATGAAACAAAATTTTAATTTCTTTTATTTCTATTACAAATTTGTTGTTTAGTGATCATTATATTAATTCGTAAACATGGAAATTTGTAGTACCTTTTTTAGTATTTTTTATAAAAGGAGAGTAATGAAGCTTTTAAATCATTCAAAAGGTACAGAAAACAAAACTTGTGTTATTGCATAACTCAATTAAATTAATAAACTAGGTCTAACCTAAAATTGTATTTCTAAGTTGATTATCCGAATCAGCTGATTTATTTGTTATTTTATGTAGTTGGTTGCTATGGCAATGAAAATATAAATTATATTTTTGTAGGCCATGGGTTATATTTTTACTTTCACCATCCTATACGTAGTATATATGGAGAAAGTATTGTTTTCGTCCAAATTTTCGAATTTGAGTTTTTAGTGGAACTATCTGTTTTGGTGCTCCCTGAACCCCCAAAAAATGTTTAGTGGAATTATCTGTGTTGGTGCTCCCTGAACCCAAAAATATTTTTAGTGGAATTATTTGTTTTGGTGCTCCCTGAACCCGAAAAGTGTTTTTTTGGTGGTGTCTGTCCATGTGTCTGTAAGGATGTGTACAGAGCTGGAGACCATACCAACGGTCCGATTTTGATGAAATTTGGTATGTAGATGTAGTTCTGGAATATCTCCAGGCATTTTTTCAAATTTTTGATTTTTAAGGGGTTTTACCAATGTCCAAAAATGGCCAAAAAACGAGAAAATTCAAAATTTCTCAAAAACGGCTCTAACGATTTTGATAAAAATTGGCTTATTTGTAGCTCTTAATGTATCCTACCACATGCAAAAAACCGCATCTTTCTAAAAATTCTCGTTTAGGTAATAATAATAATAATAACTGATTTTTGGGGGATTTTTGACCAAAAAGGGGGTTGTTTTTCAAAAAATGTCAAAACCTTTTTTCGTGCATCTATACAGGCCTAATTGACATGTTTGGTGCAAATTTGTTCGAAATCGATCGAATAGTTTAAATAATAATAATAATATAAAATCAGTAATTTTTGGAAAATGATGAAAATATATTGTTAGAGACTTATACTATAAACATCCATTTTTTTGAAAAAATCTGATAAAACTCTGTAGCAAAAAAAAATGTTTAGTGTTTTTTGTGTGATTTCTAATATTTGCTGACTAATTTGTATTGGGCAACTTCAGATTTGTGTTCAAAACACCAAAAAGATAAAGAGTAAGCCATACAACATAAAAAGAACTACACAAAAACTTTCCACTTCAAATTTTTAGTAGCAAGGAACTACTGTGTAATAAGTTTATTGAGTTGGTTTCATCTGAAACGCCACTATTTCACACCAGAAGAAACTGGTAGCATTGTATTTGGATAACCTAATAGAACTCCGATCCAATGCAATATTTTGTTCCACTGGAAATTCGACTTTTTTGGCGCTATCTATTGAGGAAACGAAGGAAGCTGTTTGAAACACCAATGCTTTCTCCCTAGCGCTACCTCGCGGCGCGATCATGTACTATTTTCCCGACAACCTTTTTTCCGGCACACAGCCCCCGTATGGATGCAAGATCTATTTATTATTCATGATCTATGCTGGTAGTCTAAATATATTTTAACCAGTGCCCTACAAACCAATGTTGGAGGTGAGGATAGTTAAGAACTTCTAAATGAAAATAAATATAGATCAAAAGAGTTACTCCAATTAAAGATGTTTGACTTACTCTGTCCAATTTCAAGATGGCGGCAGTTAACCCATAACATTTTCATTTTACAATTATATTTACCAAAAGTCAATATTCCATGCAAGGTAAGTATGAGTACGAAATTAGTATAATTATTGAAGAATGTTTGTTGTTAATTAGCTGAACTAATTCAACTACTGCTTACTATTAACTAGGTCTTTATTATTTTTGTTGTAACTTGGAAACATTGATTTAGCTTTCTTAATTTCTATAAAACAAAACTGGGTCCGGTACTCCTAAAATCGAGAAACCCATTAATAAGCCAAGTGGCTCTAGATCGGGTAATTTTCAAGATAACAAGCTGAGACTCAGCATAAATGTTTAAAATATATATTTTAACTCCTATGTCAAGTTTCAATTCGATATATTAAAATTCGGCCAATTTAGAATGAGCCAACGCTTCATATATGAATAAGATGTCCCCTTTTAGTGATTTCCCCTGCTGCAAAATACATACCTGCATTATCGAATTTTTTCCAGACAAACCATTGCTCGGACGAAATAAATACATATGTCCTTTTTTGTTGAAAAATACCTCCCCTACACGGAGGTATTTTTTATTTTCCTCTATCTTCATCCCAGCTCGAAATATTAAGGATAATCGAAAAAAAAAGTGATAATCGATTTTTTTTCGACTTTGGGAAATCGATAGACTGGTAAACTTTTTTTTATGTTAATCTACATACTTTAATGTACTTATAAAAAAAATTCAGCCGTATTGCAAATTACTGGTACTGTAGTTGTAACCTATACCGACTGGGCTAAGTTCAATTCTTTGATTTATTCTCTACACTTTCTTATAATAATATTTCATTTTTGGGAAAAGTATACATTCCTAAATTTAAATTACTATTCAAACTAGGCCTACTTTTGTTAGCAGTCTTGTGTTAGGAACATAAAAACTAATGTTTTCAAAATAAGAAATTGATATATATTTGTATACAGTTCTATTTGTAACTAAATTACGAAACTTTTTTACATTTATGAAAAAAAATTACAAAAAATGTTTACTACTTTTTATGTAGGCCTAAAGTTGAACTTTTTCCTTTCGTTACTGAAAATTTTTGTTTCTTGAGCTAATAACTTTGTCAATTTTGCATCAATCATTTTTTTACTGCCATATATGACTTCTTTGAACCTTTCTCTACAAAAAGCTATGGAACACTTTTAGATTGATTTATAATTACTATATTTTTCAAATTCTTGAAAACATTCTTGCACACGCACCGAAATGGCTTGGCGTTGAAAAACATTAACATGGACAGTTGTAGGGAGAATTAATTGAAATTACAGTAAAATATTTTGAAAGAAATTAAGTTTTTAGTACTACGTTTTAGATAAGAATATTTTCGCTACGGGTACTGACAACGAAAGATTGCTTGATGCTTTGACTTGACTAAGTTCTAAATAATCAAACAATTTGTATTTTTACTTTGTTCACCCTTACATAGGCCTAGTTGCCTGGGTTTATGTACCGTTAGTTTTAGCATAGATCATGAATTAGTTAGCCAAGTACAATGGTTTTAGTCACTTGAGAACGGGAATTGATTTGTATTCCCGAAACGTCGTGTTTGATTATTTAACACACAAATGATGGCAAATGTCCGAACAAGTAATTATAATAAAATTCAACATCCATCATTAATTAACAATAACTTCAAACAGAGAATAAGTTCTAAAAATAGACAAACTCAAACAATGACAGGAGCAAGTAGGGGTGGGTAGAAGTACAGATGGTGATGGTACCGTTATGAATTATGAAATAAGAGCCTTGAGGTCATTTCCCTGGCCTTGAGGGGAGAGTGAGATGACAAACAACTCTCCCATAACTTATGAAATTATCAACTGTAGCCTACACTCCAAACAACTCAGCTTAAAAACTAAACCATTTAATGACTTATTTTTACCGGGTAAAAGCGAGATCAGGTAAAACGGGACCGCGATAACAAGGACTGCCTGTTAATACATAATGATTTAAAATGTTCTATATGTCACGAACATAACCTTCCTTTTTCCATAAGATTTGGTTTTCAATATTTGCGGTTTTGTTATTCAAAGCAATTTTTCGGAACCTATCCGAGTTTTTTATTCGTTTGATATCATTTTGTGATTCGAGGACCACTAAATGATTTCTTTTAGAAAACAACATTTTACAATTATTCAATTCAATTCTTTGATTTATCTACACTCTACAAGAAATTTTAAATTAATAAATATATTGATACAGTTTTTTTTTTAGAACTAAATTACAAAACTTTTGTACGTTTTGAAAAAAGAAATACAAAAATGTTTACTACTTTTTATGTAGGTCTAAAGTTGAACCTTTTCATTTCATTACTGAACATTTTTTGTTTCTTGAGCTAATAACTTTCTAAAATTTACATCTATCGCTTTTTTACTGACATATATAAATTCTTTGAACCTTTCTCTACAAAAAAGCTACGGACCACTTTCGAATTGGTATATAATTACTATATTTGGCGAATTTTTGAAAAAATGCTTGCAAACGCCCTATAATATATGTAAACGTCCTTGAACGTATGCCCTATAATAAAACACAAATCTCAATAATAGATGGCACAAATTTGATAGGCAACAACCTAAAACGGCTAATACATAACTTACCTTTAAATGATCCTTAAATTGGAGGCAGAAATTGCTGAAGCCTTGATTGTTTTAAATTTTGGTAAACACAATAGGCATTTAAATGTTAAACTATTTCCCTCCCTTGTCATTTGTTCATAAAAGTTTGAAATGACTGGCCACAATAAAGACATAATTAAATTAAAATTAAAAAGTAAAAAATTAAAATACTGCTACACTAGACCTAACTCACTATTAACAATCACTAATTCACTAAATAAAATCTAAACTGTCAATCACTATAACACGGCAAAACAATTAAACAACTTATACAAAATTGACAATACTATCCAACTGTAATAATGGAATGCGTATAACCAAGGGCTAATTGAATGACACTGATGGGTATGTTAACGGCGTTGTTTTGTTTGTTTACGTTACAGTTAGTTAATAGCCCAGGTGGCCACATACAAACTGCCCCGCTTTTTTGGGTCATTTCAAACATACAAACTGCCCCACAAGGTACAGGTATAAAAACATGGGACAGGCCGGGGTATCGGCGACATACAAACTGCCCTCTTTTCTACCTGACACAGGTACGGGATATTTCCCTCCGAATTCCCTCATACCAATAAATAGTTTGAACCAAGTTGAAACAGCCAGTATATTCGTGTATTTATTTATCTGATATTCTTATCTAATAGTAACCGTTGCGTGCTTACTAGCACTTATCTAATAGTAACCGTTGCGTGCTTACGCGCACTTATCTAATATAACCATTGCATGCTTACGCGCACTTATCTAATATAACCATTGCATGCTTACGCACACTTATCTAATATAACCATTGCGTGTTTACGCGCACTTATCTAATAGTAACCGTTGCGTGTTTACGATTACAAAACTTCATAATTTCGTGAAAGTTAGTTTTGTTTTATGTTGTATTTTGTACATACATCCCGAATACTGACTAACATTAATCTTTAATAATACATTATTAATTTTATTATAATGAGACAAATCCTAATAAACTTTGGCCTAAGGATTATCTTATTTATCCCACAATAAATGTTATATGTGGATGCTATGTGTTATCTGTTGTTGATATTCCTTTTATGAGACATACATGCCCCAGTGGTACTGTACTGAAAACATATAGGTTTTAGTGAAAAAATAACCTTCTAAATCCATACCATAGCTTAAAACCAATAAAGTATATTTTATGTTTAATACAACCTAAAAGCATCCGTTTAGAAATAGTTAATTGTCTTAACTATCCAAACCATTTTACTACAAAATGTATTTTTCAATTTAAAACTGTATATAAAATGTATCGTAAAAGTTGTGAACTGGAAGACTAAAAAAAAAAACGCCCGAATAAAAACACAAAATTAATTGTTTCTATATTTTATGAGACACATAGGCCTAAGTTTGTAGAGAAATAATCAATAAACTATCTAGGTACATAGGAATATAATTGGTTTAAATATAATCACAAATCAAATCTAGTAATACAAAAAGAAGATTTATTTATTTTTTAAATACGGCCCTTTTTATAAATGTTGTCAATAGATAAATACAATAAAATAAAATCGATCGAATAGTTTTCTTTGTAGTGAATAATTGACCGAGCGAAGCGAGGTCTCCGTTTTAACTCGACCGTTCGGCATTTCGTCTGTGTGTCTGTATGTCTGTGTGTCTGTCTTACGATTACAGCCAAACGCCTTTACCGATTTTGATGTTTTTTTGCATGAATGTTCCTTATTCCTAGGCCGAGCCATGTATGTATAAGGTTTTTTCCATTTTTCATTTTTAACTCGTTAAATGAAATAAAAATGGCGCCCGCACCTTTTCTCTCAGTGTAAGTTTTTTTCCAAAGCCAGTTTGTGGCTTAACCGTAAGTCGAATTTAAAAACTAATGACACTTTTATGAAAAACATTTTATGAATAATAATGAGAATAAAAAGACACACCATAAAAATTTATCGAGGTTAGGATAATTTGTAGTAGATTTAAATTTGCAGCAAGTAACATATATATTGTATGGACGTTATTGACATTAATAAAGCAATTCAATATCAATAATAATATATTTTTTTATATTTATAACGGATATATAGATTAAATTATTGAATTGCATATACAAGTGTAAATATTATCCTTATTATTAATTAACATTGTTTTTATAGATGTTACTATTAGCAGCGGTTACTATTAGATAAGTGCGCGTAAACACGCAATGGTTATATTAGATAAGTGTGCTTAAGCATGCAATGGTTATATTAGATAAGTGCGCGTAAGCATGCAATGGTTATATTAGATAATTGCACGTAAGCACACAACGGTTACTATTAGATAAGTGCGTGTAAGCACACAACGGTTACTATTAGATAAGTGCGAGTAAGCACGCAACGGTTACTATTAGATAAGTGCGTGTAAGCACGCAA
>JAGFPH010000094.1:63842-77790 GCA_018207615.1 Philaenus spumarius
ACCTACGTCAATCGTATAAAAAAATTATTGTCCAAGGCGGGATTCGATCGCGCGACCTTTGAATTACTGGCCGTGATCGTTACCATGGTGCTACCCCGTGCGGCCGCCGCCGCGATGTTAGATTAACAACATAAACTTGTTTATTTTTAAACATTTCCCCATAATTATAAAACGCCGAAGTTTTGATAAAAGCGGGTGGTGTCATTTTGTTTGGCATCTTAAGCACTATAAATACTGAAAATTTGATCAAAATCGTTAGAGTAGTTTTTGAGAAATTTTCATTTTTGTCGTTTTTTATGGGTTTTTAGGGGTAAATTACCCTTAAAAATTAAAAATTCCAAAAAATGAAAAAACGCCTGGAGATATTAGGGTTTAGTACCTACATACCAAATTTCATGAAAATCGGACCAATAGTGTCCTCTCTGGTCGTGTATACATACTGACAGAAAGACACCACTCTAAAAACACTTTTTTGGGTTCGGGGAGCACCAAAACAAAAAATTCCACTAAAAATATTTTTGAGTTCAGGGAGCACCAACACAGATAATTGCACTAAACCATTTTTTGGGGTTCTGGGAGCACCAAAACAGATAATTCAACTGAAAATTCAAATTCGAACATTTTTACGAAAACAATACTTTCTCCATGTACTACGTATAGGGTGGAGAAAGTAAAAAGACTGATGTTAGTGTCAAATCTATACTTTTCAAACTTGCTGAGACAAATTAGTGATGCCCCCAAAAATTTGGCAAGTTAAATTATTGTTATTTTAACATATTTTATTTCTTTGACGTGTACGACCAATGTACGAAAATATATGTTAAATTAAGTGTTGTGTACATATGAGTATTTGACTGAACACAAATAGCTGGCCTGATGATGCTGCCTGTGGCAGTGAAACATGTAGCCACATAAATAAGGTAAAGTAAAACTAAAGACTACAGTTGACAATAGATGGTTTTCCTAGTCATTATCCAGTCCCTCATTCATTGATTCATATCTACAAATCGTGTTAGATTTTTAGAATCATGTTAGTTGCAATGATGAAATATGGCACTTAGCAACTGAACAGAAATATGATTTGCAAGATGTGCTTCTTTGGCAAATTATTGTCAAATATCAAACTATACAATTTAATAGGGCCTAACAGTTTTAAACTTTATTATAGAAACTAATGGAGATGCAAAAAAATTCAAATCTGATAGCGAAGAAGAAGAAGAAACCAATCCTCCTCCAAAACGGAAAAGAGTTTTCCAACTTGATAGCGATAGTTCAGAAGATGAGTATAAACCAGGTGGGTTATCCTCAATGTTTGACTAGGCTACATTTTTATATATTCTGTTTAGAATTTAGAAATAAAAAATGTATTAAATATTGGGTAAATGACGACACTAAAACAAATATTATTCAAAGATTGCAAATTCTGATTGTTCTTCAAAAGAAATTATTTTCATTGAAATTTTACCACATTTTCCAAATTGTATTGGGTTGTTTTGATAACAGCACCCAATATCACCCAATATGCACTGTAATCAG
Organism: Philaenus spumarius; assembly: GCA_018207615.1. Classification (NCBI taxonomy): domain Eukaryota; kingdom Metazoa; phylum Arthropoda; class Insecta; order Hemiptera; family Aphrophoridae; genus Philaenus; species Philaenus spumarius. The sequence goes on from JAGFPH010000094.1 coordinate 65,379, forward strand.
TTGTTAATCAAATTAAGTCTAGTGATCTTTTTGAATTATATTTTTAAGTTTGAACTAATAATCTAACATCTACTCTATTTTGTAATCTTTGTCTTTGCTTTTAAGTGGTTATTTATTTGAAAGCTACACAACTTTTTTACAATGTCTTCTTTATAAATTCTTTAATATCTTTAATGAAACAACGTATCTTTCTTCACTCGTGTTGTTTTAAATTACTTGTTATTGAAAAACAAAATATATTCACTTGGCTTCAAGGATCACAGATACTAGTTCTAATACTAATAAAGATCACAGTTCTGTATAATAAATCTTAAAAACATTTAGATCACTGATAACCCTGACTCATCTGATACCTCCATTCTCGTAGCTAAAAGCCAGTGAGCCATGGATCAGTGCCCTTGCCAAAAGTAGCTTATACCCAATTCCCTCACAGCATGTAAAGTTCTCACTATCCACTACATCTGTAGTAAATAAAGCACTTCTCAAATTATTTTTAAAAAAGCTATAAAAAGTAATCCTTCCTCAAAGCTATTTACTCAAGTATAACACAACCCTCAGTTATTCGGTACTGTATTTTCAAGATAAAAGTTGATTTATGTATCATGATATGAACTTTTAAAATTTTATGTTTGCCTAAAAATTTTACCTTATGATTTTGTGAATTGTGTGACGTGCAACGAACATGCCGTTACAAAGGACTTATTAAGCTTTATCAACCCCACGTTGGGGAAGCTATTTTGCAACGAACGAGGTTGTTTGTTTTCGTTAAATTTAGCGTTAATATTCACAAGTTCTTGTTTGTTTTCATTAAATCTAGCATTAAGTTTTAAATAATTTTCCTTAAATCTAGTATTTATATTGTTTTTTTTAGATTTTTCATTTAGGAAAGTCATCATCATTTGATATTTATTTATCATCTAAGCCCTTGTCTAATGTATTCCTATTTACATTTACAACCTCTTCATTAATATTAACTCCATCACTCTCAGTTATTGACTGACTCAACATAATACCTGAATCATCTAACTTGTCTACATTTGCCATCTTAATAAATTAAATTTCCAATATTCTCAAAATAAGTCAATCATCATGCGGTCAAAATCTCAGTAAAAAGCATCATAATCCAATCCCTTTTATTTATACAGCATTATGTTGGGCGCCATTTTGCAACATTAAGGACGTTACAAAAGTTTATAATAGTTAAATGATTAAAAAAATGTTTGTTCCGACTAGCCAAAGATTCCAAAGTTAAATATAAAAAAAACTTGTTAATTATTATAAATTATATAGAATGTGTTTCTAGTAATCAACTGTTAATTATTATTTGTAAAATGTAATTGTATTTCAATTGAAATCTTAAATAAAATGATTTAAATTCATAACCTCAAAATCTGCTTGTTTTTTGTAAACAATCCTCTATAACACATGCTATATATTAAATTTTCATATTCCAATAAACCACCTGTAACTTACCGCCAGACCATATGATTGTGACGTCACATAGCCTTCCGTACCATCCCTCTAAAATCCTATCCACACTGGTTAACCAATATTATTTTTATAGAAATTATTAAATTTATAATTTTGAAGGTTCGATCACTGTACAAGTACTTTGGGAATTGAATCGTGGATGCAAAATGAAAGAAATCGACTCATGTAATGACCGACTTTAAGATTTTAATGAAACATCATATTGAAAATTTTTAATCTTACGAACATTAAAATAAAGAATATTATGTTTTAACATGGGTACCTTAAGATTTACTATATTAATAATTCAGTTTTCTAAATAAATATATATAAAAAAAAGCGAAAAGAAGCAGACAGTGTAAAAAATTTAAATATACTTATAACTAATAATTGCAAGATTTTTTCCCGAACGCTGTTTGGTTGTCGTTATAAAACATCGCACTTACTCACTGTTCGATCTTTAGTTTTTTTAGAAATCGTCACTTTTATAAATTTTGATAAATTTCCAAATTGATTAAAACGCTATGTTATTTAGCTCACACCCTAGATTAGCATAGATAAAAACATACGTTTTCCAACGTATTTTCCACGTAGACTAGGCCTCAGAACACTATTCAACTTAACTGGTAGAAAACTAACTTTTTCTACATAAAATCACTTCATCGTAGAATTATCAATTCATGAAGGTAAAAGCCATGCGGGTTTTCCATAGGGGCCAAGCCTCTCACACCCTAGATTAGCATAGATAAAAATATACAATGTTTTCAAACGTATTTTCCACGTAGACTAGGCCTCAGAACACTTTTCAACTTAACTGGTAGAAAACTAACTTTTTCTACATAAAATCACTTCATCGTAGAATTATCAATTCATGAAGCTAAAAGCCATGCGGGTTTCCATAGGCGCCAAGCCTAACTTCCGCTGATTGTTCTGCATCTTTCTCGAACATTTTAGAAGCGTTAATAAGGTGTGCCCCAATGTGCATCCTGTCAATTCATGCCGCGAACTTTTTAACTTTTGAAATATGCGTTCAATCTGTTCTTTACTTTACAATTGTACTGTCATTTCCTATTAAATAATTTAAAACTGTCTGCTTAACAGATGTGACTTACTTTGATATTAACTGTGTGCTTTTTAAAATATTATTTGTTAATTTATGACCATTGATTATAAATAATAGAATAATATTAATGCTACTATTTTCTTAATTTATACGCATTTGAAGAACTGCATATTATGTTACAGACGAACATACAGGTCCTCCATCTACAGGTCTCCATCCCCAACAATAATTATTATGGTTTCCAAGCTCAGAGACAATATATTATTCCTATTAAAACTCATATCATTAATGAGTAAGAACAATATATACGGTATTTATTTACTTGAAGATAATTTGCATACCCACGCATTGAAAATATATATTTTAAATAACACTGATTTACCTTATTTAGGTTCCACCACGTGACTTTCTGTTTGAAATCGCACTTATGCGTTTCAGAGCATCTGCTCCATCTTCAGAGTATATAATCACTCACTATCGAGATCGTTATACATTAAAATTAACAAATAATTACGGACAAAACTATAAATTAAGCGAAGAACTACGTGCGTATCGTGTCAATGCCCTAGGACAACTGAAGTCCCATATCATATCTGGCGGCAGTGTTTATTTAAGATTTTGATCTTGGATTTTGATGGCCTTATCATTATATATATATATATATATATATATATATATATATAGATTGACACGATTCGCACGTAGTTCTTCGCTTAATTAATATGTTTATGTGGTATGTTTTGTCCGTAATTATTTGTTAATTTTAATGTATAACGATCTCGATAGTGAGTGATTGTATACTCTGAAGATGGAGCAGATGCTCTGAAACGCGTAAGTGCGATTTCAAACACTAAGTCACTTGGTGGAACCTAAATAAGGTAAATCAGTGTTATTTAAAACATTTGTGACTTGGATACCAAAAAACATGAATCTTATATATATTTTAATTTAATTTATGACATTTTAAATTACATTGTTGGTTCTATTTATCATGTTACATAACTTACCAGACTTGCTATGTTAATCACCCTTTTTATAGATAAAGACGCTGAAAGTTCAGAGGAAGAACATCTCTCAGAAGTGTCAGAACATTCAGAATCTGAGCTTGATGATACTACAATAGAAGATGAAAATGAAACATCACCTAAGGTTTATTAATATTTTACTTTTATATTATACCTAATTGAAAGCTAAATTTATATGCAGGGTTAAAATTCAAGTGATTGTGGTTTTGTTATTGGTTGTTCAATCCCTGATAAATTTTTTTTATTTACTCTATGCGGATATAATTGGAATTTATTGAAACATTAGCTGTTTTGATCATAGCTATTTATTTATTGCCATAAATGGGGTTTCTTATTGTTCACTAATTAAATTTAGTAGGTTTTAACTTATTGGTATAAAACAAATTCTACTTGTTATTTACAATCAATTCTTTGATTCCATCTGGCTTTTACCTTACAAATACTCATCTCATTGATTCAGTGTTATTATTAATGTGAACAGTTTAAAAGTTGAGGTGTGTAGTGTAGTCGCGTATAAGAAGCTAGTTAGTTTGAAATCACCATGATGTTGGAGACATCAAGAAGCCAGGAATACCACCAACCGTAAGAAATTAAATTACTGAATTTGGGGAATGAAGAATTAAGAAAGTTTCATGAAACCTTGATATTAGTCACAAAAAATATGTTCTATTTTTAGAAGACAAACTGGAAATGTATCCCTACAAAATAATATTAAAATTTGATCTGAAAGAAACAATACGGCTAAGTGACTTGACTTTTCCTCACTAGCATTAGCTTATATTGGTTAAAACAAAATCTTATGAATTGCTGAAGCACATTTTCATCTAAATTGATCTGTCAATACACATTATTTCTCCAGGGGCCCTAGAAACCGAGAGAGAAAGAACTACATTAGGAAAGAATTTACTTTACTTGAGTTTACAGTCATGCAATTATTAGTTTACAAGTAAAACTACAACTAATAGTAGTAGTAGTAGTAGATTTCAATTTACCTTACGTTTTAAAGAAAACTGACTGTTAGGGGCCCCACCTAATCGTATAACACGACTGGGTTAATTTCAGTTTAGTGTAATTGTAAGTGGCAACACCAATTGAGACAGCTGGCAGTGATGTTTATTGTCTTAATTGGTTGGACACTTTAAAGCTCAACTTCAAAACACCGATGCTACAATGAAACGAACTTACAAAAGTGATGTAGAAAAGAAAAGAAGCAACTGCAAAGACTTGTTCTTGATCAATAGCAGGTTGGTTAAACCAAAATCAATCTTCATCAAAATCAGAACTTGAACCCTTTCGCCATGAAAATGAAGATGACCAATACCAAATCAAGTTAACCAGAAAATCTGCACCATTGCAAAAATTCAGTCGGTCAAAATTGGTTAAGGAACTGAATCAACTTGCAACCTATTACCTACTTTAAAAAATGAACTGAAAAAAACATACATCAGTATGAAGACTACGAAGATGTTGACATGTCAGATGCAGATAGACTTCACAAGTAGATTTCACAGTCGTATTCATGGAGAGAGTTGTTCTGGTTGTTTAGCTTGTGCTTTTAAAAAGTCTATGAACTAACAACTCAGTCTGGTCTTTTTTTAAAATTTTTATGTAAATATTAAATTTGTAATGACAATGCCTTGTACCCTAAACAACATGTGAAAGAGTTTTATCTAAATTAAAAATTGTTAAAAGTAGTTTGACTAACCCAAGAGCTGCTGATCACCATTGATGTTAATGGCAGTTGAAAGAGATGTATTTGTAAACCTTGACAAAAAACGTGGTTACAGATGAATTGGCAACTTCACTAGATAAAGGACTTAGACTAAAATTATTTAAATAACTATGCGATGTGTTTTAGATAAAAAAAATATTTTTTTCATTTCATATATTGCTCACGCACATATATCTTATCAGTACAGAATTATATATTTTCAGATACTAGTGCTTATAGTTACTAAATACTCCATCTTGGCATCTTCAATCTGATGTAGCAGGGAATTTCGGATTGTAGGTAAATTATCTTCAAGATATGTAGACAAACTTTATCCAAATTTTCCCTCTCTCTTTTATTACTAACAATAATCATTAAGTCTTCCTTGTTTTAGCATGTGTAATAAATAAATTTGTGATCACTCACGAGTCGGTCAATTTTTGATTTTGAAAATAAAGTGCGTCAAGATACAAACTGTATTAAGCAAACCAATAGTTCAACAGAGGAAGGAGAGAGAGGATTTTTCGATTTTAAAACATTGAAAAAAGTTTAAAAAAAGTACTCCTGCAATGTGCAAATCATTCTTAAAAGCATTCTTACGAATAATATGAATTTAATTTGTCGCTTCGCAATCTGGTAAGAGGTGATAACTAGCCAGACCAGGCCTGGGACTACATAATTTAAAAGTTGAGGTGCTTCTCCTAAAATAGTTTTGTGCCATTGTGTTTTGAAAAGATTTAAAATGCAAATATAATCGCACTACAACCTTATTTAAACATACTATTTTTACATGTAATGTAATTTCAGATCTGCAACAGCATGGTTTTGAGAACTTTATATTTATGAATTACATTGCGCACCTCCACACATTTACTACTTACCAAAAATGTTTGGTAATCGTGGGATTTCATTTCAATGTAAGTGATAGGTAGACAATGTCCTCTATTCTCGCCCTGAGGTGCCCAGGCCTAAATCCAATAGTTGTGAGTCTTTTTAAAGGATTTAGAGTACTATAAATATAAAACCAGCAACTGTTCAAGAACTGAAAGAAGCAATTATTCAAATGTAGTTGAGATAAATGTCAACCCTTAAAAAAATTCTGCGCATGTCAAAAAGGAAAGTCTGCTGCTTCATCTGGAAGAGAATAGCGGAAACTATTCTTTATATAAATACCTTTGTTTTGTGTAAATACTGATTGCAGCCCTGTTTTTTTCCTCTACTTGATGACGTACGTTTTGACTATTATACGTACTGAGTACTGACGTAAGAACGGTCCTTTGTGTACGTGGTGGCCCTCTTAACATTTTATATTTTGATGAACTATAACAAAATATTTGTGATCCGGGTGTGGTGCTATGTTTTTTAAATGTCATAGGTTGTAATATGTAAATTATTTGTGGTTTCTTGGCGCACGTTTGATAAAATAAATGCTAATAATTTCTTATAAATTTTAATTAATTTGACAGTGCCTGAATAACAGGCAATAATTTGACCTGTACAACATCAATTAAAAAACAGGACTGTGAGCAGTATTTACACAAAATAAAGGTATAATTTATACAGTCCAGTGAGGCATATACAAATAAATCACTTTTCTTTTAATTCCAAAGTAATTTGTGTAATTTATATCGATTTATGTTAAAAAATACACAATTTTTAAATAAATATTTTTCACATTACTGGGATGCTTTTAATAAATTTGTAATCATCTTAACGTCAGTACCACAAAGTATTTTCTTTTCTCTTACAATACCGCCGTTTTGGCTGTTGTTCAGTTATGGTTATAGTAGGCCTAATGGTGAAAGAAATTACATATATAATTCAAATTCAAATGTGACCATGGCTGAACAATTGCTAAAATGGCCATAGCATAAGAGAAAACAAAATATTTTGGAATAGCTGACGTTAAGATAGTTATAAAAATAAACTAAAGTCAATTAATAATGTTACTTCCTTTGAAAGACCATGTATATTGAATGTCACTCTTTATTAAAATTTCCTAAGTTTGGGAAAAGCATTTCAATTAGGATTGGATTTAGTAAAATTGTATTCACAAAGTATTTATTTGTATAAGTTAGTTTAATATTAGGAATAAAAAGATTTAAAGAAAGAACAGTGTGTCTTGCATAGTAGGAATAAATTAATACATTTTATCTATCTATCTATATAAAAGCGAAATGGCACTGATTCATTCATCAGCAGAACTAAAAATCTACTGAACCAAATGAGTTCAAATTTGGCATGCATGTTCAGTTAGACCTTTAGACGCGCACTAAGAACGGATTTTGAAAACATCCCAAAGATACGCCCAATATTCGCGTTTTTCTAGCGATTTTTTGCGTTTTCTCAGCTTTTTCGAGAACTAATTGGCAGAAAATGTTGAAATTTGGTACTTAGGTTCGTTTAAGGCCTAAAAGTAGTCTGTTAAAAAATGTTTGAGATTCTCCCAAAATTATGCCAGAAATAGGCGTTTTTGCATTTTTCCTTGCGTTTTCAATGCGTTTTTGATCAATGCGCCCGAACGGATTGGAATGAAATTTGGTATGTAGCTTTTCTCTAGGGCCTTAGGCGCTCTCTAAGAAAGGGTATGAAAAATTTCAAAATTTTAGGAGGGGTTTGGGGGGATCAAAGTTACTAAAATCATAATTTCAGATCTTTTATTATTATGACAATAGTGCTTTTATTATTTAAGATCTATATATATATAAAAGCCAAATACCACTCACTAACTGAACACTTCAAAAGATTACAATTACGTTAAAAAGACTGAAAATACTAACCACCACGGGCAACGCCGTACGTGTCAGCTAGTATATAGATAATTACCTTATTTATTAGTCGGAGCAATTCTTAATTATTATAGTGAAAAACACTACAGGTGTTTCGCCGATCACAGTCGGCTTCGTGAGTTGCAGGATACGTAAATAAAACACATTTACACAACACTGAACATATATGACACTAAAAACACGATAAAATAATCAGAGGCTAGCTCTTCGTTATATTTTATACTAAAAGTCTGTCCGGAAGCAAACGAATTACGATGTGGCCACACCCGGGTACTTTTAGTTTTAGGTAATTTTAGGGTACTTTGGGTAAAATAATAAGTACATGAATAACTCCTTATTACTTTTATAGTTCTACAATTTAGCCTTTATACTCGTTGTCTATTGCCGAAAATAATTATTTGTAATTTATAAAAATGCAGCTGATTACATAGACCAATATTAGGTGGGTTCGTGACAATACGCAAGTTAGTGCCGTGACGAGCACAGATGTTTTCTGTCGATTCGACTGGTTTACATTAAGTGATTGTATTTTCTTAATTTACCGTTACTTTATCATATTTAAACTAAAGACCTTTTATATATAATAAAATCCATTCTACCGTCTATAAATCTATTTATAGGCCGTTTGGTTTTTTTATTTAGATGTTACTTCTCTCGCCTTCCCGAGTTTATTCGGGTAGTTGTTCATCACCGCTAAGTGTCGTGGATATCCATTCTTGATTTTAATTTAAAAGAAAAGTTTGAAATCTTGGTTCTTCCTGAATTGATTAATTTACTATATTTTGTTTATTAATATTTTGAATTGTTACAATTTAACCATATCGTACTATAGATAGAATAATTATTAGATGCCGAACAGTTTTAAATATTTGTGCGAAATTGATGGAGATAGTAAAGAGGGAGCATTCTCCACCCTCCATCCATCCACCTTATTACCTTATTAGTTAGTAAAAGACCTAGCCGTCTGGAACGTATATTTTTGCTTCTTCTTGTTGACCATAATTCATGGTTCATGTTCCAAAACATTTGGTCGGGTAACAGTAAACAAATGCACGATTATGTCGCTATACACAATAATAATCGTTTTTCCTATTTCCTCAGGAAACTGCAACTTTGTCAGTACTTTCCCAGCACATGAAAAGCATTTCCGTATGTTTTGTCAACATACACATTATTTTTTTCTCAGATCGATATTACTTCAGTTCCTAGAGATAAGTTATTTACCAATTTACTTATTCTGGTCGCTCCATAAAAATTTTTCTTTGAGGCTGGCATTTCTCCCAATTAAACCCTAGATCTAACATATCTAATGTCACTGATACTGCATTTTACTAAATCAGGTTCTTCTGTTTCAACGCAGATTTTTGAGAAAGGAGAAATAGGTTTCCTTGAAATGTATTTTCATTCGATTTCCTGGCTCTTTTTTCTTTCATTATTTATCCCTGTAGGCGTTCACAAGCAGCTAAAGAACTTATACTATACCCTCTCAACTGATTTTTTTTACTGATGCTTGACCGACACCTGTTGATGTTTCTATGGTAAATTTTAATTTCAGATTGTTTTTGACTAGCATTACTTTTCTGTGCTCAGTAATTTTGTATACAATTTCCCATGGTTACCCTCAAACCGGTGTACGGTTAACGGACTATGGGGTAAATCAGCTATGGAAAACGATACATAGACCACTTGACAGAAGCATAACACTACTGGAGTCAGATGTAGAGAAAGGGAAGAGGAAGGAGTGGTTACATCTACCTCTCTTAAATGCATGGGACTGCTTCGTGTAGGTCGCCATCAAGCAAATTTACCTATAGTCAATTTGATTACCGCACCTCTTAGCTGCTATTAATCGGCAAATTAACATTATTGAATTATAGAGCTTTTTTTTAGTTATTAAAATAAAAGAATTATTTTATGTTGAAATTGTTTTTAGGTTTTTATGAAGTTTTTGCATAATTCATGTAGTTCCAGTTGGCTGTAGGTATTTGGTTTATGATCATTATAATAAATGAAAACAAGAATATTAGTACTTACTACTGATCTATGACTTTATTTTGCCTTAATGTTATTTCAGTCAAGATTGTAGTCAAACCTAAACCTTCAGTCAAAATAAACCTCTGAATGTTTAACGTAGGTGATTGTTTTTTCTTACAGAGTAAAAAACGTAAAGCACCCTCCAAAAAGCTAATGCCTAACAAAAAACGTGCTACATCAACAGGTTCTGCTCTAGTAACTCCAGCAAAGGCGAAACTGCAATCTTTTTCATCGCCATCAACACCAACAACTCCTAGTCAAGTTGTACCTAAAGATGTAAGTTGTATTTAATTTTATCACAAATTTTATTTTATTTTATTTAAAAAATGACAAATTATCAGGATGTACATAAAAGCTCTTTTTGTTTGGGTGTAATTGTTTTTGTGCTATGGTTCCAACTGATTCATGCAATTTCCAGTTTAAATACAATTGACTTTTTTGATTACACATATAAAAATCAACAATCTTAGAAAAGGCTTGAAAGTCTTTTGTATAAATAGAAACTTAGTTGTTTTCCTGTTTTGTTCAACAGAAAGGATTTGCTGAAGATGGACAAAACTGGCCTCATTTGAAGTACGACTTCCTTCAGCCAGAAAAGATAAAAGATGCTAAGAACCGTAAACTTGCGGATCCTGATTATTGTCCTCGTACTGTGTACGTACCTGAAGATTTTAAACGAAATCAGACACCTGTAAGTAAAAAGAAATGCATAAAGTTAAATATATTTATCATATATTATATTAAATGAAGTAGTGTAGGCCTACTAGGCAATGGTTCTGCTGAATAATCCAGTAAAACAACTAAATTGAATTAAGAAAAGTTGTACAATTAAATTAAATTACTGAACAACATTAAAATTTTAATGTACAATTAAAATTTTTAAATTGTACAATTAAAATTAAAAAATCCCCTTTGACAGGACAAAAAGTATAATCAGCAAACTTAGATTATACAATATTTAAATTCTATATTTTCTTGCCTCTGTATATGTAAAAATCTTCCTTAAAAGTTTTATGGGGTTTGATTTGAACAGTTTATTTAGACTTTCAGATATTTGTTATATTCATAAACAATTATACGTTTTGCATTTAAAATAAAATGGGTGAAAAATACTGATTTTTCAACGGTGCCTTGACCACCTGGTTTAAAAAAAATCTATTTTATTTTAGTAATTAAAATATTACATTTAGTGTTAACTTGTATTTTATCTTTGTTGAAGGCTATGAGACAATGGTGGGAGATGAAATCTAAACACTATGATTGTGTGCTTTTCTTCAAAGTTGGAAAGTTTTACGAACTCTATCATATGGATGCTGTTACTGGAGCCAATGAGTTAGGCCTATCGTTTATGAGGGTAAATTGTAATAACTTTTATTTACATAAACTTGTACTAAAGTAAGTAATTAATTTAAAGCTCTTAAAACTCTATTTTTATTTTGTTGCACAAAATTTAATTTGTGTTCTGATCCAAATTAAAATTTAATTATCTAATGTTTTATGTGTTTTTAATTATTTTGTTTATATGGATCCTTTAAATATAAAACTTAAAAGGTAACCAATGCCATTATTTATAACTGTAATAGTTATTACATTTAAATAATAAGTACCTGGGCGACCGAGCATTACTCGGTATTTTTGTTAATTGTGTTTTTTTTTATAGGAAAATGTATGTAAATACAAATCAGGTTAGTACTGTTTTGTAGGCCTACTCATAACTTGCGAAATATTAGCACGGGTCAGCTGATTTCAAGCTTAAAACAATTCTAACCTTTAAGAAAAAAAAAAAAAAAAAAAAAATTTATAGGAGACAGCTGATGGAAATATTATAGGAAACAGCTGATGTTTGTCATATCGTTACCCTAATTAGCAAACCTCGTAACTCCTAAAAAGTAAACTTTCCAGTAGCCAATAAAAACATCGCTATACTTCTACATGTTAATAAATTTATTATTTATCGTTTAGAAATTGTTAAATACAATATATAGTTTATTAAAAAATCTAATATTAACTATTTTAATGCATTATAGATTTTTTACTGGAGTTAAGAGTTTTTCTTACAGTTTATGGTGGAGATACGTGCTTTACTCAATGGTGATGTATTCATTATGCTGTAAGACTTAAACAGTTTAAGGAGGAAAAATACTCAAATTTGTAAAGAACATGTATTTTATTCAATTAAAAACCAAACAAAACTAAACAATATTTAAATGCTTCATTTTAGTAAAAAAGAAACCAAAAGATTTTATTTTACAAACAAAATAATTGAAAGGGTGTTTTTTTACCCAAAGACTCAATCAGTTTACTAGAAGCTGACCTAATA
>JAGFPH010000094.1:82790-97296 GCA_018207615.1 Philaenus spumarius
GGTTTTTATTTAAATCAGTGTGATTTTGTCGCCACAGTGCTCTTTTATTTGTTTAATTATATATTGTGTAAAATTAATATTTTGTTGCAGTGAATAAAGTGACTAAGTTTGATAAGGTCGTTAAAAGAGAAATTTGTCAACTTACAACCAAAGGAACTCGTGTTTTTACATTCCAAGATGGAGAGATCAAAGAGTCAGAAAGTAAATATCTCTTAGCTGTGACTGAAAAGGTAAGAATTTGAAGAAACAAATTTAATACTTTTAAGAAACAAATAAGATGCTTTTTTTTAATTATTTCTATTATACTTTCTATTTTCTCATAATCTGTAATATAAAAGGAGTGTTGTTTGTTGTCAAGAAAGCTTGTTATGGATTCTCTTAAAACAGTTAAAACTATAGACCTTTTCAGTTTTATATATTATTTTTGTCATTTCTATCTTCCTCTACTATTGCTAGTGGTGACTTTATTAAAAAACTAACTATGTTCATTTTGTTATATTCTCTCATGATCTCCATAAGTTCCTGCTTTGTATTTAATTCCAAGTTTGAACTTCCAAATTCCTTATATAAACCCTGGCCTGTAAAGAAACAATTTTGTTTATTACTTAAAAGAAGAATACCTTAAGTTTACTATTTAAAAACAGATGTTTATAGTTTGGGTAAAACGGATGTGACAAACTAAAAAAACATACCAATATCAATAAAAACATTCGAGTTTTTACATTTCCAATCAACATCAATAAACAAATTCGAGTTTTTACATTTCCAAAATATTTGCACAATTTTACTTTATTTTCGGTTAATATGTTTAAAATTTGCTAATTCTTGGACAGTATTAAATTAGACAGATTCAAAATAGAATCTTTTTTCACACTTTTAATTTAAAAATGTCAATTAATATCCCATACACAACTTCAGTGATTGTAAATTTCAATTTAGGAAAGCAGTCTGTACAATTGTATAAATACTCTTTCATTTAAATTAAATGAAGTTGCTTTAGTATAAATTTTAGGTTGACCTTAGTAAGCATTATTCTATGATTTGGAGTGTATTTTACATAGAGTGCACAATTAAAACCATTCTTTTTCAATAACTTTTCAAGCTATTTTTGTGTTACAGTTTAATAATTAAATTGTTTGGTTTCAGGAATGTGACAATGGCAAATCTATTTATGGAGTATGTTTTCTTGACACCTCGATTGGAGTGTTTCACTTAGGACAGTTTTCTGATGACAAACATTGTTCTCGTCTAAGAACTTTATTAGCTCATCATCCACCAGCACAGGTAAACATATGTTGTTCAATGTTTATGCGGAGATGTTATGAATATAAATCAAAACCCAGACCAAGGTGCACAAATTTATATTCATAACAAATTACTAGGATACATTTCACATAACAAAATAATCACATAAATATCTTAGTAGAGTATGTATTTACAAAGAAAGTAGGATTTTTTTAGATCAGATTAGATATTTTTCAAAGGTTTAGTGTTTTGATAAATTTGGTTTTATAATATGCAATTGAGACTGTGCAGTATATTCATATTTATTAAACCATCTAAAAATGATTTATGTAGATCTGTTGGAAACAAAAATAAAATACAAAGCAATGACAACCATTCAGGGTTTTCGCCTTGAAAAGAAAACACAAATGATAGGCTACAGTTAATAGATATCTATTTGATCAATTCAGTGGACTTTGTTAACCAAAAGAGAACACTTAAAATAATTGTCAACTGACTATAAAATCCAGGCTAAGTGCAAAAAATAAATATATTCTGTTTAATGTCAAAATGTGGGGTATGTGCCTAACTCTACTCATTAAAAACTGAGCTATCTAGTTTTCAATTGTAAAGTAGTTCACAGAATTGCCACAAGATTTCGCTTGGTTCTAAGTGCCACCTATTGTGAAATAAAATCTGGGCTATGTACCAGACCTGTATTAAATATTTTAAACATTTAGCCCTCTTTTTACAGATTTGAGTAGTGGACTTAGCCCAGTATTTACGGTGTAAGAGTTGGCACATAGCCCACTTTTCTTATTTTTTACAGGTACAAATTTATTATTAAAAATTCTAAATTTTATTTCTTAATTTAACTTTGAGAAATGTTTGTAGAATAGTTTTTGACACCTTTTAAGGCGACAAGAGAAAATAAATAATAATAAGTTTCTAGGAAGTTTTTTGCGTTTTCCTCAAAACTTCCTTTTCGGCACTTACCCCAGATTTTATAGTCAGTCGACAATTGTCCACAGCTTAAACAGTCTTAAAAACTGGGTTTGTTTGTATAATTTTATTGGAAAATATATTGTCAGTAATACATCTGAAATAAATATTATTTTTGTCTGATTGGTTCAATATTTTTAATGCATACTAAACCAGTATTTCTCTAAGAATTTGTAAATATATGAAAATTGTATTAAAAATTTAAAAATAGTTGCAAAGTAAATCACTTATAAAAAAACTTGAATTAAATCATAAAAAAACAAAGAGTACAATTAGTCCTAATTTGAAATATAGTGTTGTATTATTATGAAGGAGTTTATTATTCCATTGCACACAAATAATCCCCAAAAGTAAATTTTTACTATTGTTATATTTACCTGATATACTTACCTATTTATTTATCTAAATTAACAGTGTACATTATTGTGTTGTACAGTTTTTGTATGAAAGAGGTCATGTCTCAACCAGAACTCAGCAAGTAATGAATACTACCCTATCAACAGTACTCAAGGAACATCTAGCTCCGGAATCAGAATTTTGGAACTCCAACAAAACTCTTCTTACTTTAATGGAAAAGAATTACTTTACTGATAATATCATACCGGAAGAGCTTAAGCAGTTCTTGGGAGAAGGTAATCATATTTCCTTTATCTATTCGTTCTGAAAAATATGAATATCCATTCCTTATCAACTAAGCAATGTTAATTAGAAATGAGCTCAATTATATCAGCAATATTAACTCTTTGCACTCGGATGGCCAGTACTGCTGGCCACATGCTATTCCCAGTCAGCTCTGAATATTTTTCGCATTAGATGTCCTCACAGTTCGGATGGCCAGCCTGACTGGCCGCTTACGTTACTGTTGTCAGCTATGGCGCCATTTTCACCATGAGTCGTCAACAGCTCTGAATTTATTTTTCACTACAATCTGAAATGTTGTTAGTGGGTACTTATTTTTGTTTAATAAAATCATGGGCTTTTAGTAACTCTTTTATTTTGCCATACAAAAAAAGCATATATATTTTATTGTTAATGGTGAGTTTTTGGTTTAGCTGTAAATTTACAGTTATAATATATTTTAATGAATAAATTACACCATTGTATACAACTTATCAAACAATATTTTTTAGTAATTTAAAATAAAACAAAATCAAGTACTTTTTTAAAAACTTTTTAATTGCATAATAAAAAAGTATATAATATACTGCACTCTTTTTAATGTTTTAATAACAATTACATTTTAATTTTGTTTACAGAATGCAAATTTTTGTAGCATAGGCCCATATGAAGTTCAGGATGGTTTATTTTGTCATACAAAAAGTAGATATATTAGAAAAAGTATGTAAAGTATATTAGATATAAGAATATAATAATAATAGATTTTGATATTTAAAATAAAACATTGTATACAACTTAGCATATCTAACAACATTTTTGGTAATTTAAAATAAAATTAAAAAAAGTACTTTTTCAAAATTTTTAAAATGCATAACAAAGTAGGCATACTTTTATTAATTTTGAAACTACAATTAGGTTTTAATTTGTTTTACTGAATGAAACTTTTCGAAGCAGAGTTCCATATGAAGGCCAGGATGGTTTTGGCAAGTCTTGCAATAAAATTTACTTTGTTTTCTCTCTCCGCTCGCATTCCTGTCACTACACACAACACAATCTTTTGTTTTGCCACCTTTCAAGGGATATGGTAGATGCAGCTTACCATTTAACCTTTCGTCTTTCTCTATATTTGATGGTCTTCCTCGTTTATTTATAGTTCACATTTCGAACAAGTTCTTTAACTAATATTTTTCTAAATTTTCGTTGTCGCATTTTTCCTTGACCTTGGTTCATGTTATAAAGTAAAAATGCATTGACAATTCCAGTTTCTAATAACCAAAAATATACTTTTCTCCACCACTTCAAAGATTTTTTAGTGAAAGCATATGTTGAGAGGTATTGGTCAGAAATGTTGACTCCTCCCATTGATTTATTATACTTGCATACAACTGTGGGCTTGTTCACAGTTTCTGTAACTCTATTTTTAATTACACGCATAACTGTTTTGCTGGTGTTGTCATAAAGGGTACTGAGCATAGTTACATCATTAGTGTCTTTCCATAACAACACGGAATACATGTTATCTTTTCTAAATGCTTTAATCTTACCTTTTTTTAATTTCTTGTAGTTAACTTTTCCATTTTTATTTTTTTTACTTGCTCGTATCTGCTCTGGTAAGCACTTTCTGTTTGTCATTATCGTGCCTGTTAAATATATTTTCATATCATAAAGTGCCTTAGCTAAATCTAAGTTGGTGTACCATAGGTCAGTAAACACGTGAAGTCCCTCTATGCCCCCTTAGCTTTGTTTTAGTTTTATTTACAAGGTGTAGGACCACACGGCTAGTGACACCTAAATCTTGGAGTTCCATTAGATCAGTAGTGACTTTACCAAAGTACGGTTCTAAGGCACAAATGTACCCTGAGCTGGATTCTGAAAGTACACAAATTTTTGTGCCCCATTTTATGGGCTTATCTTTATTTTATACTTTAAACAGAATTTTGCTTTTGAATCCTACAGTACTTTCATCGACACTAACTTTTTTCTTAGGAATGTAAGCCTCTCTAAATTTCCTATCTAGGTACAATACGACATTACGCACTTTTCCAGAATGAGACAATGTCCCTGCAATCGGTCTAGTCGGAGGAGGGCTTACGTGAAGATTCCAAAATATTTGTTGGAATCTTTCTTTTGACAAAAAATCTTTGTAAAATGGGCAATAATCTACAAAATCAGTCGAAAAATAATCATCTATTTCTGCCTTATCATTCATACCCATATTAATCAATATTCCCAAAAAAGCTTTAAATTCAGGAAGTGTGACGTCTTTCCACGTCCGCCACATAGAATTTTTCCTTAAAGGTTTACTTTTTTGAAGTTTTTCTTGTGAATATCTATTAGTTTCTTTAACTATTTCCAACAATAATTCATCGGTAAAAAAAAGCTGGAAATAATCTAAAGGTGATGTTGGATTTTGATCGGTAGGAGGCCTATAACCACTATTATTTACATATCTAAATTTAGAAAAATGTGTGTCACCTTCTGTCCATTCTCGCCAATCTGCTTCGTACTCTTCAAATTCTTATCACATTCTGTTCAAACTCTTCACCTACATTCGAGTTAACATCACTGTCATGTTCGGAACTGGTTTCATCACCACTTTCGTCTATTTCAAATAACAACTCTTTAAGATCGTTTGATTTTAAATTTTCTCTATCACCCATCACAACAGTTAACAAAAAACACTTAGAACAATAATAAACTAATTAACTAATATTATTTCGAACTTTAAAAACATTAGCCTAGACCACCGCAACGTACAACTAAACTGCTGGTAAGGTTATAATGCAACGAATACTGCTTCGTTTTGATACGACACAGACCTGAGAAAAAGCGGGAATTAATTAGTTTAAGCTTTGGACGTTAGGTTTCAGCACAATCCAGACAAAATAAAACTACTGAAAATAAATGAATGCAGATCTTTTGTGTGGCCAGTCCTACTGGCCATCCAGGCGTTCAAGGGATTTTACCTTGTCCAGTACTGCTGGCCATCCGAGCTGAGAGGAATGTAACTTGCAAAAACAATTCAGAGTTGATAAAGAAATGGCTGTGGCCAGCACTACTGGCCATCCGAGCCCAGAGGACTTTTATTAAAAATGCTTCCAGAGTGCAAAGGGTTAAGTTTAATACATTTTGTTAATGTTTGTTGCAAAGGATAATTAACCTACAGCAAGATACTAATTAAGAAGCCTAATTAAAGCAATTTTAAGGAAATTTTATTAATCCAAATAAAGTCAAAATGGGTTAAAATGAATAACAGTAGGTCAGTATTAAGAATAATTAAGAGTAATTGATTTGAATTAAGTGTTATAAAAGCAAGAAGAAAAATAATTACTGTAAGAAAATATTATATTTTCATAGTAAAGTTAATGTAATGTAATGGAAGGCATAGGTTAAGTTAAATCGATAAGTCCACACAGGACTTTTCCTGTTATGAACTGCAAGCAAGGCCTAAGTAGCCGGATCCCATAAGGACAATGTTAGTTTTTAATAATACAAAATTGTTTAATATTATTTGATTAACAGAAAGAGAAATAATTAATTAATAAAAGGTAAACATAAAATAAATCTGACAATTAGTTCCAAAGTTATAAGACAAAATTTAAGAAGGAAAAAAGAAAAACTTTTAGAATTTGGAATTTAAAGAAAACATAATTAGACTCAATTATAAAGTCACATGAATAAAATATAATTAAATTAATAAAAATTAAAATAAATAAATTTTTCTTAGGGAAAAGGGCATTTTAAAGTTATGCTTGATCCAAATAAGGCCCATACAGTATACAGGGTTCATACACGTCCTGGAAAACCTGGAATTTTATCTGTTGTCCTGGAGAACCTGGAATTACCCTTGAATTTTCTGTGATGTCCTAAGTCAACCTTGCAAAACTGCCGCCAACCTCTGACGCTGCTCACTATTACGGAGTTACCATCAAATACTGGCGTGGAAGGGCATAACAAAAAATTCATTAGAGTGCGGCTGGGCAAGAGGGAGAAGAGGTTTACAACCTATAATGACAACCAGGGGTGCTGCTCCTCTTTCCTTGATGAAAACAAGTACCTTGCTCCGTGCCTCCCTGCACCTAAGCAGGGAGCCCCTCGGCTTGTGGGTGTCGTTAATCGGGGGGGGGGGGGGGGGGGGCCCCTTTTTTTAACTGCTCCACCTTTTTTTAAATATTGCTACGGACAATCCTTTAACAGCAGGCCTGTTATTTTGCTCGATGATGATGATGAAGACGATGCCCTCCTTTCACTGGAACAGGAGGCCCCCGAACAATCATAACTTCCTACACTTTCAGTAGCTGTCAAATGTCCCCGCCTAAAAGTAGTGTACAGATTTTGTTTAAGGTAATATTTCTTATTAATTGTTTTTATTATCGACTTCCATATTATAATTGTTTTGGTTTAATAGATATAATAAGCTATAAAAACTGTGAAATATATGTTGATAATTTTGCACTCTCTACCAGAATTTCTTAGTAGAATAATCATAACTAGATGATAAAAAAAAAAAAACAATATATATATTTATATATATCTCTAATAAACATGATGTACAATATGTATATCATTAACACTACCAAATTATTGTAGATTGATGAACATCAGTGGAATGAGCCCTATTACAATCTTCGGCCAAAATGACAAAAAATAAATTTTTCATCTTTCTTTAAATTTACCCCCCCCCCCCCCCTTCAGAATTTGACATTAAAAAATGTTGGAGGTATGGATTTTGTAGATACAGTAGAGCGTCGATAATCCGAACGTCAATAATCCGAAACGTCAAAAATCCGAACGCATTCCGAGGCAGCCCCTGCAAAAATTTTATTTAGCAAATTTCAATTGCGTCGTTAAAAAATCCACAAAAATCTTCACTGTAGTTTGACATTACATTACAGTATCTCTTTTTAAACACTTCTTAATACTACCTGCTCTCACACGCCCTCACAGCAGACTGGCTGTCAGTATTTTCACTGTCACACTAATAAGCTGCTTTAGCGCTAGCAGTAAACAAACATCGTGTTTGTCTCAGAGTTGAACAAAGCGGGGCGGGGTGGGGTAATAACCTTGGCTTGTCTATTTTTGTCTACACTATCTCACCCCACTAACTCAGTCTCTATAACACCATCTCTTTATCAGTTATCACATCCACCCTCAGTCAGTCAGTGTCTACAGGACAGTAGATATCATTGCTCTGTCTTTCGTACATTTTTAGTTTTTTCATACAGAAAGTTAATTCATTTCTCTTTGTGTAATAATTATAACAGTGTGTTTTACATACAGTAGTGTACTGTATAGTAATTTTTTAATTTTTCGTTTGTGTTAACTATAATGTACAAGTCAATTTTTAAACATGTACAGTACATACTGTACTTTAATTGAGAGTTCCAAGCGTAATCATGACGTGAAGGTTCTTCTAAATCATAAATGTAAGTAGTCTTACTTTCTGCTTGTACTGTTTAACCACTTTAATCGATTAAAGGGCATATATTTTAGCCTAAATAGCATTTTCTTGGTTATTTTCAAAAATCCGAACAAATTGAAAATCCGAACCCCCCTCGGTCCCAATTAGTTCGGATTTTTGACGCTCTACTGTAATTAAATGCTCTACAACTTTTATATGAGCAACGTTTCTCTAAAATGAAGTTTTCACTCAGTTTTCGTGATTGAAAGTGGCAAGAAAGTTAAAATTTTTCAATACTTGAGATTTTACCCCTTTTTGATGCACTATATCTCAGTAAGCGCTGGTCGTACAAAAAACCTAAACAATCTAATTTGTTGGAAATTTTGTCCTCTACAATTCGGTATCTGTAATAGTATATGAGAAAATGCAGAGGAAAGAAGTTATAGGCAAAAAGCTGAAAAACAGTGCTAAAATTTCACGATTTTCTCGTATATCAAAAGTTGCCATGTGGCTAGGATGACAAAAACTTGGATTCATTACTTCCTAATGGTCCCAAACAACACATAAAAAATTCAGGACTACCGGACCTTTTGTAGGGTAGACAGGTCTTTTTGAGTCTCTATTGATTGGACTGGTAAGCTATTTAATTGTAATGTTTTTCAATCTTATGTTAACAGGAGATTCTCTGGGATTAACAGCTAAGGAAGATGCAGAGTTAGCTATTAAATCACTTGGAGCTATTACATGGTATGTATTTATATTTGTACGTTTGTATGATAAACAAATAAATATTATAGAGAACCTAGATATCTTTTCAGTTTTGAATTCTCATTCTTTATGGGGGTGCTATTTGTTTGCTAGAGCCCTGTTAAATTTGTATAAGATAATAAGACAATGCGTCACATGGAGAACACTTCTATATATTAATTTAATTTACCGCTCAAAATGCACAGTATTAGGTTAAACTTGTTATATATATGATGATATATAAGTTTGCTGCCATCTGTTATCAATGTTTAATTACTGTGTCAGAGTACTTATGTTTATACTCCTTAAAAAATTTAAAATTAAGTATTAAAAAAATAAGCAGAAAGGAAGCATTAAGTAAGCAGCAGTGGCTATAATCAGCTGCTACCTGGTTATTTCCTCTGTTGTCCTTGGTCTGATTGTCAGTTTTGCAAAGCTTTAATTCAGTTAGATTCTTTATGTTTGTAAGTAAGTCGAGTTAGCTTCTTGGAGTTAGTTGTTTTTGTAACTTTTTACTAGCTTATTTATTCTAACAAATGTGAAAATCCTTTAAATTATGTGTTACAATAATATTATAAGTAGGAAAATTGAGTAAAATTATTAAAATTGTTGATGTTAGAAGTCACGTGCAATATTTGAATCTTCTACTAAAGTGGGTGTTAACAAAATATTATTCTTTTCTTTTTTTTAAATTCAGGTCTGGTGAATGGTTATCTTTTACTACAAACCAACCAATGAAAAGGTTAATCAAAATTTAAAATTTTGTATTTATACTAAATTTTATTATTAAGTATTTAAATATTTGAAATAAATTGTTTTAATTACTATATCAAAATTCTGAATATATATTTTATGAACCTTGTGTTGCTACTTTTGCAATTTTCTGCCATGGAATAAAACTAACTTGTTTCTTTGTTATTTTATTTTGACAGGTATTTGATTCAGTGCCAGTTAGATCATCAGTTGCTTTCAATGGGGCAATTTTCAATGTATACACCTGTTGATGTAGACGTACCTATTAAGGAAGAAGTGATTTCAAGCTCGATTGCTGCAAGACACATGGTTAGTATTTCTCTGAATTACATATTTTTATTAAATAAATTAAACCAAACATGGACATTTTTCTAATTAAAATTAATTTAACATTATATATTTTTACAAATTATTGCTCTTCATATTGTAGTTTTATAAATAATAGGATTTTAACAATACATCCTAGAGCAATTTTTTCATTCTTGATCTCCAGTTCAAACATAAAAGTACCATTTCTGGTATCATTACTAGCTTTGATTACTAGTTACTACAGTACAAAATCAGCAAGGCATAAATATATAATTATTTGATCACTTAAACAATAAAAATCTTTTAACATTATTTTGTAAGGAATATATTTTGTATTGCTTTAGAAATGTGTAGGTTTTGAAATAGATGTTCAAGATATGTTTATATATTTAGGTTTTGGATGCAGTTACATTAAAAAATCTTCATGTTTTGGAGAATTCTATTGGCGGTGTTCAAGGAACTCTTCTAAATAAACTTGATCTCTGCTGTTCACATTTTGGAAAGAGGTAGAGTACCCCGATGTTTTAATCTTAATGCTACTATTTATTTACATCCGTTTTATTAAATTTTTTGGATCTATTGTCTTTTTATTTATTTATTTCAAATTATTGCCTTAATCTTTGACATTTTGTCTATTTTATAATTTGTGTTAATTTGCCTTTTTTGTGAAAGTCTTGTATGCGTCTTCATGAAGTTGCATATGTTACATTCTTCTTTATCTAGTCATAAAATGGTTGTAATATAATAATTATATAATTGGGATTCAACATTATTTTACATTTTTTAGACTTTATTCAAATTGTTATTAGTGAATTTAAGAAATAGAGTTATTGTTGTTGTAGGGTAGCACCTTCCACATTCTTAAAATAATTATTGTGTAGTATTATTTATTTAAAATTTTCTAATATTTGTAATCCCTAAAATTTTTCAACAAAATAATTATATGAGTTGTACATTGTTTGCAGTTCATAATATGTATCAGTCTTACTATTGTGTCATCGAATCTGGAAAATATGTACCTAAGATTGTAATAAATATTTACATATTTTTTATAATTGTCTAGACTTCTGCACCAGTGGTTGTGTAGTCCTTTAACTTCCATCACCAATATAGAAGCTCGACAAAAAGCAGTATCAGTTTTACTCGAAGAGCCTGAACTAATGAGTGAGGTTAGAGGTTTGATGACCAAGTTGCCCGATTTGGAGAGACAGCTGTGCAGGTAATTTAACACTTTCTTAAAACCAATGTAGTAGTTAAATTTGTAGATTAGAAAATAATGTTAAAGTTTTATGTAATATTAAGCAATGAGAGTGCAAAGAATCACTGCAAGAATTAGCAACAGTTACAGAGGTCAAACTGATCAGGACACTGGAAACCAGTTCAACAAAGAAATATAAGAGCTAGTAAAGTAAGGGTCATTCACTCCTTTTATGGGCCCTGAACCTGCCATCCTGGTTTGGACCAAACATGTTAATCTTTGATAAGAAACTGGGCCAAGAAGGAGAAAGATATTTAGAGGTGAGGAGCAAATGGCTGACAGGTCTAGACAGGAAGGACATTGTTATGCTCTAAATAGGTATTTAGCGTTTTTGGGCAAGAAGGACTCACTCAGCTGTGATCAATGCATACAGAAGGAAACATCGCTGTATTTTGTTGCTTTCTACGAAAGGTATGGACACATAAGATATGGGACATTAGATGACAATATTCTTCAGGAGGGAAAGATGTATAAGGCTTTCTGATCTGTTGAGGTTTGCAAAGAGGACAGATTAGTTCAGCGGGAAGAGATGGAAGGTGGTAGTTATGAAAGGCCCTTGCGGTCTAATCACCACTTTCTGCGAGAATAAAGCGCGAAAACCTACAAAAATCTCTGGATTGCACAACATTATATTATGCTATATTTAAGTAATTTTGAGGGTGGTTCGATCATTGTAAAAGTACTTTGTAAGTGGATATGTGGAACCCAATATATCTAGAAAGGATGGCAGGTGAATACTTTGATTTATTTCATGATTAAATATTATATATTTATTTATATGCAATTCTTGAATGCGTATAAAATAGAAAAGTTTTTTTTAAATGATCATAACAGTGAAATAATTTTTTTAATAAATTCGAATAAAAATAAAAGCAGACAGATAATTTTAAAATCATTTAAAGTGTGAAGACAGAAAAACCAGTTATAAGAATTATTGTTATTGCTACAGTTATGCAATGTTAAAAGATAATTCCTGAGAATTTCTTATTAAGCGGGAACGGTTGCCATGTGAGCAGAAAGAAACAGTTTTGGTTAGTGACGGTTGTCAATCGGACCTGTAAACCTGTATGTGTGAGTAGCAGTTGCCAGGCACCTTGGTGATGAGACCGACAGCAGGAAAAAAACGTATGTTGCTTTAACGCCATTCTCTAAGCATGGTATCAGTCTTTTGCCAGGCTCCGAACAAGTCAGATGCATTCATGTTCAACAGATAAGTTCATTTTCATCGTACGATGGGAAGTTATTTGGATGCAAAGTCACCGTATCAAGTTGATTTAGAAGTAGATAATAAGGCGGGGAGGAAAGAGTCATGCGCCACAGTTCATATCGTGAGATTTCTGACTTCTGTTGACTGGAGATCAGGTGTCCTACTGGTTATTCATCAAAAGTGGAAAATGGAACATAATATGTAGTATGTGCAGTGGAGAAGGTTTGTTTACAGGTTGCAGAGTTTGAGGTTATCCATTTAAAATTATTATTTTAAGTTTTTAACTATGGTAAATTAACATTTAATGAAGAATAATTAATAAATAACAGCACATTCTACATAATTTTTAATAATTAATAAAACATTTTTTTATATTTTAACTTAGAAGTTTTTGGAAATCCGGTAACAAATATTTTTTTTAACAGTTTAAC
Source organism: Philaenus spumarius (assembly GCA_018207615.1). NCBI lineage: Eukaryota > Metazoa > Arthropoda > Insecta > Hemiptera > Aphrophoridae > Philaenus > Philaenus spumarius. The sequence continues at coordinate 95,741 of JAGFPH010000094.1, forward strand.
TACATAATTTTATTTTTGTAACGCCCATAACGTTACAAAATGGCGCACAACTGGGGCAACGTTACAAAATGATGTTCCCAACGTGGGGCATAATGTTACACCTCCTGTCTTGAAGCATTGTTATCAAAACGTAACCATACAATAAAACATAAAATTATGGCAAAGGCATTATGGCTCTATAAATTTAATAGCCTAATTTAGTTGACCAGAACCCTTCTAAGTTTATTTTTGGATCTCTGTGGATGCCAGTCAAATACAATATACCTATATAAGCAAGAATTAAAGTTTTTGTAGTATTAGATTGATAAAATTGCTTTTAATTATGTTTTGTTTGTCTTGCTATTTCTTCATTTATTCTAGTGTAATTTATTCAATTTATTTCATAGTATTATTAATCAAAAGGTGCCGTGTTCTGGTGTTGGTCTATTTTCTTCTTTAGAGGTTCCCTAAGGTCCTGGTAAATGCTTCACTAAATTTCTCTCCGAGTTTCTTTCTTGTCATTCTGGTTCTTTAGTTGACCAAATATAAAGACTCTTCTTATTTTTTCCTCGAATTAAATGTGTATTTCTTTAACTATCTCTAATTCCACTGCTTTCACTATTTAGGGTCACTTTATTTTGTTCAGAATAATTATTTTCATCAGCATTCAGCTCACCAGGATAGAAATTTTCTTCAACAATGAAATTTAGGCCCAAGTTAGTGTCATCACTTCCAAACAACATACTTCTTCATCTCTTTCTTCTTCTAGCAAATCCTGCACTAAATCAGAGTAGTTTGCTAAGACTACATTTTGACGAAACAGAATAGGAGACTAAAAAATGGCCACACCAGTGGAAACTGTTTCCAGGTGTACCAACTAAATTTAAATGGGAAAAAAATAGCCCGGAAAACCTACATCCCAAAAATTCACGTTTAAAAAAATGTTTGGGACTCCAGTGTTATATTTGTATAACTATTCTTGTGCAGGTAATGCTACAATATTTGGTAAAAGTTAAAAAAGGACAACTAAAAATGTATAACAAAAATAATTACTCAGCCAGATCAAACAGTTTGACCATTTTATATTCCTAAAATATTTAAATATTTACATAAAACACTCGTTCAACACTTTCACACATTTATCGATCCTAAACAAACTCATAATTAACTGATGGACCATTACCAAATGAACAAATCTATACAGACTTCTAATACACAATGTATAAACTAAACACAAATCATTAATCTATTTATATAAAACAAAGTCGTGTTTGTTAGACCGCTACTAAAGAACGGCTGAACCAATTTTTATAATGTTTGATTTGTTGGATTTGTCTCCGCCCCGAATAGCAGAATATCTATTAAAATATAGGAAAAATACATAAATAAAATTAAACACACAAAATAATTTTAGGTTAGGTCTAGAATGATTAACTAACACAGCCATGTTATTTAAATGTATTTACGTTCATTACCATAGCAACCAATAAAATAAAATAACAGAGTTGATTCAAATGTATATAATCTATATAATAAAAATTAAATGCTGTTTGTTGGAAAGCGCATCACTTAAGAAC
>JAGFPH010000094.1:104864-121200 GCA_018207615.1 Philaenus spumarius
AATTGTGTTTAGTATAAATATTTTATTGTAAATTGTTGTATGTAGGTAACATATGTAGGAACAGATAAAAAAAGATTCCAGCTTGAAGTCTCTGAGAGTGCCAGTAAGAAAGCAGGTGCAGGCTATGAGTTACAAGGACAAAGGAAAGGCTTCAAGAGATATTGGACTCCTAAAACTAAAGTAAGGAAACAATTCCTTAATATCATACTATAATTTATTCCAGCATTATCATTATTTATTATTTTGGAGATTTATTTATTTAATGGATGAAAATGTTAGTGATTTTGTTAACCATAGACCTGGCGCGGTTAAAGCTAAAATTGGAAAGCCGGTTTTTAGTGTTTTGCAAGCATTGTTTTAAAAATTCGCCAAAAATAGTAATTCTATCCCAATCCAAAAGTGTTCTATACCTTTTTTTGTAGAGATATGTTCAAAGAATTCATATATGCAATAAAAAAATTTATTGATGTAAAATTGTAAAAGTTATTAGCTCAAAAAACAAAAAATTTTCAGTAACGAAAGGAAAAAGTTCAACTTTAGGCCTACATAACAAGTAGTAAACATTTTTTTGTAAGCGTAAAAAAGTTTCGTAATTTAGTTCTAAATAGAACTGTATAAAAACATTTATCAATTTCAAATTTATTATTTTGAAAACACCAGTTTTTATGTTCCAAATACACGACTGCTAACAAAACTTAGGCCTAGTTTGAAATGCAATTTACTAATATGTGCTTTGCCCAAAATGAAATAGTATTATAACAAAGTGTAGAGAATAAATCAAAGAAAAGAACTGCATACTTGTCTTTTCTTAGTTCACATAAGTGTTTGAGTTATCTTTATTTGAATAACAAAATGACAATCTAATGAAACATTGCCGGTTGATATTAGTACGGGCAGGAAGAGTGATTTGAATAACGTGGGAACGGGACGCGTCGGACGGTCTCACCAGTATGCCTAATTATTTACCTTCCACTGCTGTCTAGACAAACAAATAACTGGTTATTTCTAGTTTACTTTCCACCGTTAGAAAGATAAAACTATTCTCTACAAAATGGTGTAAAGAAATCTGTCAAAACATGATATTGTAGGTGTTATCTCGGTTGACAAAAATGTGCCTGTTTCATTGGTTGAAAACTGTCCAATCGCAAGGTTTACAGAAATCTTCGTCATAAATCGTGTAAAATAGTGAGATCTGATTGGAAGGCACTATTAGAAAGATAAAATCTTGACGAATCCAATGGTATCTTTATAATAGCCAAAGAAATATCTGTGTAGATGGTCTTGCCCTTTGAAGAAGTGGGAAATAACAGTACAATTGTATGCAAATTCAAGTGTTGAAACAGCTGTAACCCGATCTACATATTTTAAAACGATAATTACATATGTAAATATACGTTTTACAAAAAAGTTTTAAATACAAAAATTAAAGTTTAATTAATTTTCTTTCCAATGGTGCCGGTTTTATTACGATTAGATGATTTTAAGTGTATTAAATAATTGAATATGCAAATATATGCAAATTCTTGCATTTGTTTGAAATGGTTGCATCTTGCGCCTGAGATAATGTCAATTTGTGCATTCTGCCACGGGGAGGTTTAAAAATAATGTGCAGAATCAATTTTTTGTTTTACCCATTGACCAGACATTAGGAACTGTTTCATTTCGAAAGAGTTCTGCTTTACCAATTTTATTTCGATGTTTTGTTTCTAGATAGCACTGTAAACAACTCTTCCCTAGAGTTTTGTCTATTCTTTGTCATGTGTTTGAATGCTAAATAAATTATTCTAATCTAGTTCAAAGACTGTTTGAATTGATGTTCTTTGCAATATGGCCATTTGCAAACATTTGACTTATACTCTTGATTTTAGAATACAGTACAAACTCAGGGCTTATACTTATATACATTGTTTATGAAATAGTTATTTTATTAATGATTTTGTTTTTCAGGGCAAGTAGACATTCATGATTCTTTTGATCTGTCTTTGTGGTATGGTTGTTGTGCATATTTTTCAGACTTATACCACAGATGTATCAGAAGCTATAGGTTGCCATTACCATAGGCACCGGGAGAGGGGGAGAGGGGGTTATAACAACCATTGTAAAAATATTTCGCACTTTGTTTACGTTAAAATACGCTCTTAAGAATAACTTTTTTTCAACACCTATGCAAATGTCAAGCTACAATAAATTATGAATATATTGCTGACATTACTTTGGTCGAATTGGGCACTGGCACTTTATTTGATATAGCCTACGATGCAGTATAGTGCATGGCCTGGAACACATACAGAGTTTTCGTCCGCTAAGCATTATTTGCTGTGGCGTCATATCAACAGTGGCGCGAAGGAGAGTATTAGAGCATCAAACGTTTAAAACCGTCAACTAATCCAAAATTAAGATGTAATCTTACCTTATTGTCTCTATTGCAATTTCGGTCATTCGACCATCATCAGGAGAATTAAAAAACACAACACTAACACAAAACACAACACTACATTAAATAAGTCTCACTCCGTATGGAGATCGTTGAACGATTAATGTACTACATATGGTCCAGATTACGTCTTAATGTGTCGACGACGTGCACGTCAAGTCGTTCGGTCGATGCTGACCTCTAATTGCGTTCTTACATCTTATCTCTGTTGGATTAGCCTGAACCGGTCTCTCAATTAACTTGTCGTATAACATATTGGAACGGAATGATAGCTGGTCATTTAGTAGGTGTGTAGTATTACATTTCGTGGCCCTATATATCTCAAACTCTTCTAACACATTCATATATCGTCCTTTTTTGCACATGTGCATTATTTCCATGTTTGAGCTGTAATCCGTGTAAGTATGGTTACTATCTATTAAGTGTTGAGCGTAACTAGATGAATGGTTGCTTAATTTTTTTGTTGGTAAATGCTCTTTAAACCTTACGCAAAATGGACGACCAGTTTGGCCTATATAAAACATGGGCAATCATTACATATGATTTTGTAAATGCCCGTATGTTGTTGGGTATCTATATTTTTCACAGGGTTGGGTTCCAGAATCCGTTCTATTTTGTTGGTGGTTCTGTATGTAACGATTACATTCTGTTTAGCCATCGCGTTATTTAATGTATAGTTGATCATACTGCCATATTCGCAAGAAACATATTTTATTTTATTGAGGTTGTCTGAGAGTGGTGGCCTGAATTTGGATTTAGAAATATGTTTATTGACCAATTTATTGATTAACTGTTGTTTATATCCGTTCGCTGTTGCGATGTGTTTGATTATTTGCAATTCGCTGTTATAGTCTTTATCTGACATTGGTACGGACAATAAGCGGTGTATAAAACTGTTGTAAGCGGCAATTTTCTGTTCTGGGGGATGGTGTGAAGTTACGTGTATCGTTTGGTCAGTACTTGTTGGTTTTCTGTATACTTTGAATTCCAAATCTTTATCGGATCTTGTTATGGTGAGATCTAAATAATTTAGCTTACGGTCGATTTCGCATTCTGTAATGAACGATAAATTTTGGTGCATGTGATTTATATATGTACATAGGAGACTCAGTTGTCTCTTACTACCATTGAACAAAATAATTGTGTCATCTACATATCTGTGGTATGCTATTATATCATCTATGTATGGATTTGTATCGGCTAGTAAGAAGGAAGTTTCTATATGATTTAGAAAAATCTCTGATAGAATACTGGATAAAGGTGAACCCATAGCCAGACCGTCATTTTGTAAGTAAAATTCACCATTGAACTGGAAATAATTTTGACATAATATGGTTCGTATGAGATTAATTAATTCAGTAATGGATGATGCAGGAAGGACAGAAAATTCTCTGAGATTTGTCTCTAATAAGTGAATGGATTGTGTAATAGGTACATTCGTATACAAATTCACTATATCATACGAAGCCAATTTGTAAGAGGGCTCCATATTTACTGTCTTAAGTTCATCAATAAGGTCTAAGCTGTTCCGTAAGCTGTAATTATGTTTAAAAAAATAATGTTTCCTTATTATTGTGTGAAGCGCGGTAGCTTGGAGCAGATGTAAAATTAACTAATGGTCTGGATAGGTAAATCAGTCTTGTGTATTTTTGGGAAACCTTTAAACTTTGGAGCCTGTGGGTTGATGACCTTTGAGTGAAATATTTCTTTACTGGATAACAGTGTATTTGAATCGCTCAAAGCTTTATTAACTAACTTATTGTATGTTGACGTAGGATCTTTTGTTAATTTGTTGATTTTATTTAGTAAAAAGAAATTCTGGACTTTGTTGTCGTAATCAGTCCGATTCATCACACAATAGAGTTCCCCTTATCGGCCTTAGTCAATATTCAGTTAGAAGTATTCAACTTATGTTTGATTCCTTTTAAGGCTCGCTTGTCAACATTATAGTTACTACTGTATTTGTATGTATTGGAATATTTAAAAAGGTTATTTAATTTATTATTTATAGCTACTCTAGTGGTAGTTTGTGACTCAATTGTGGGTAATGTTTTTATTGCAGCTTCTGCATTAATAATTTCCGTTAATAAGAATCTTTATTATTTCTTGGTAAATTAAAATTTAATCCCTTGTTAAGTAAGGTACATTCTTCATTAGTGAAAACTATATCCGTTTTGTTAACAACACGTGGATGGAATACGTGGTCACATTTTATCTTCTCAACAGGATGCTGTTTCTGTATTAATCGGCTAATTTTGTTCTGATGAGTAAATTTTATCTTAGAAATTATGCTGTCAATGTGCAACTGAATGGATAAAAATATTTGGTAGTTTTGTGAAGGATGTAAACAATTAAGTAGTTCTATGTGCTTTTTGTATAATATCTTGTTCAAATAGTCTTTTTTGCTGTATAGACATTTGATTTCAGATTTAAGCCATGCTTTGTTTCCTATTCTTTTGGCGTTAAGAGCAGATGTAGAGTTAGAGTTAAATATGTATGGACACATAGTTAGGTATGACATTATTCGTTAAACATGACTTATTAAATTTAATGCTTAACATAAATATAACATAATGCATAACATGTGCGGCCTTGAGCATCTTTATCTTAATGTTTCTAAATTGTAGAGCTATTAATTTTTGCCTGACTAGCATTCAATTTTGATTCCATTTCAGCTAACGGATTAGTAATTTAATCAAATGTTTAAAACCGTCAACTAATCCAAAATTAAGATGTAATCTTACCTTATTGTCTCTATTGCAATTTCGGTCATTCGACCATCATCAGGAGAATTAAAAAACACAACACTAACACAAAACACAACACTAACACAAAACACAACACTACATTAAATAAGTCTCACTCCGTATGGAGATCGTTGAACGATTAATGTACTACATATGGTCCAGATTACGTCTTAATGTGTCGACGACGTGCACGTCAAGTCGTTCGGTCGATACTGACCTCTAATTGCGTTATTATATCTTATCTCTGTTGGATTAGCCTGAACCGGTCTCTCAATTAACTTGTCGTATAACATATTGGAACGGAATGATAGCTGATCATTTAGTAGGTGTGTAGTATGTAACAATTCAAAATATCCTTCCATAATAATAATCAATCGAATGAATAAGAAATAAAGTCATTCTAAACTAAACACGCATGAGTGCGAGAGAGACAGGAAAACCTGCAATTGAAGTCCATTCATGTATAATATGAACCAACGACATCTAGCGGCCAGGATCGCAAACACTAAATTAATAACATTGAAATACCCGACTTTCGACAACATTTTGTATAATTAAAATTATTTCCCGACCTTGTATCTATCTCTTTCCTACACAGAATATATCTAAATTAATCGACCAATCCATACAAATTATAATATCAATTCAATAACAAAGCAATCGACCGAAATTTACATTTTAAATCTAACCGAAACTAGGCCGATATACAAAATCTAGGCCAAATCAGAAATAAAACAATCAATCCCAATGAAACCAAGTTTCAAAGTAAAAAAGAAACACAACCGTCAGATAGAACGGAAAATTCTACATATAATATGTCTTTATTGAAATCCCAGAAGAAGTACCATTAAACCGATATAATTAGTCAAAGGTAACCTGAATGTCAGCTATCGCCTAAAACAGACGTAGGCCATATTTGTTAGACTCCGCCAACGATCACGTGATTGCCCGTACCTTCACGGAACCAAATTTGAAATGCCGAATGTATAATTTTAGTTGTAAATATTAGATGTTAAGGAATAATTTGTACAAGGAGCTATTTTAGGTATTTTTATTTAATATTTTATTTAATCAATTTCTCTTTCCTTTTATCATTCTGTATTATTTGTAAAACTAAATTACCTCAAAATTTTATTAAAATTACACAAAACAAACACTCAATATTAAAAAAAAAAAAAACACAATTTAACACAACAATCAAATTCCCAGAAGATGTGAAATTTATCAGGCCTTATGTGCCAGTTCCTAAGGGCCAAAAGCAAGCCAAATTTGATTTCAAGCAGTTTTAATGGTTGTTGAGACTCCAAAGAAGGCAGACGTGTGACTAGACCTCTCCAGAATACTACAAGAGTGAAGCCTATCTTAGAAGTGATAATTAACTGTTCCAAGTTAACTAAATAACTTTTGTTTGTTTTATAGTGAAGTGACGTAATAAGTAATAATTATTCATAATACTACGCACAAGAAGAGAACCTTATAAACTGGGTGAGACTAATCCAATTCAGTAAATTAATTAATTGGTGATACAGTATTAAAACAATCTATTGGTTTCATTTTCAAAGTAACAGAACTTATTTATTCAAACTTTTAAAAGCTAATCTAACCTGTACATGAACTGAGCAAGAGATTTTGGACTATAATTAAGAATTTGCATTTCCCATATATTACACTCACAAACACCTACACATTCACACACTTTACAACTTGTACTATTCATACTTTTTCACGTTTCAATTAAAATCTTTTATATTTAAGTAAATTTTATTTGATAATTAATTTGTTTCATAAAAAATTGGGAAGAGTCGGCACTGACCCCCCCGAGATAAGAGTGATGTATAAGAGAACAATTAACAGACATTTAATTTGAGCAACCTGTAAATATTAACTGTATATAATTTGATCTTCAATCATTAATAAATAATTGGTGATATTTGTAAACTTGTGTCCTCAATTTAATCATTTATTAGATTGTTGAAATTATAAGAAATTATCAATCATTACATTGTAATTTGGATCATAACTTGAGGCATATTATAGTAAACCGTTCTTGAATAGTAAATTTATATCAACTGTTGTAATTTGGCTCACAAAGTGGGGCCTATTGAGCTTCTAAGTAAGCAGATAACTTAAAGATTTTATAATATTTATTGTGATTTGACGCTACAACGTGTGGCTAAATAAAGCTACCAAGTAATTAGAAAGAAATTAGCTACAATTTATTGTAAATTGGCAACCAACGTGACGGCTTTTCCCAATCTTACCTCAAATAACTCCTTATTTTAAATAGACCTAAGATTATTAGCTTAATATTTGTTGTATATAATTTAAGTTGTTATTTTAACTAAATTGTAAATTTTAGATGAATTAGGCTAAATTAAAAATCACATTTATGTAAAAATAATAAACATAGAAATCCAAAGGGGAATGCAGACAAGTTTATTTATCATAATTAATTCATGAGAGAAATTGTTTAAAAAACAAAAATCATAAATAATATGAAACAAAGAATTCAGATAGGTTTTAAATATAAAAGATTATGTCATCAGAAAATAGCCTCAATAACGGGTGCAGTTTATAATAAAACAGACATTAGCCTCGAAACAGGTACAGGATGAGACAAGAAGACGTTTATGATTGGTGGAGATCAGTCGCGTGAGATGACGTCATCATGCATTACATGGCAAAATTAGGCAAAGCAACGTTCTCAGTCGCTCCAGAGATGTCCTGCTGTACAGACGTATTCGTGATGTGCTACGTACAATGTTTCTATAAGTACAGAGTTTGCGGTATTTCTGTTAATATAACTAAAATAGTGTTAAATGATAGTAGAGACAGTGATTTCACCTTAAAGTGTTAAATGGTGAAAATCGGACGTCAGTAGTCGAAGTAATCGACTCTATAAATTTTGAAAGTGTGCGTGGCTCAACATAGCATAGTAATGGCCGACAAGCGTGGGTGACTTGTATAAAAATGAACAGTTGTTTTCGGGGTGAACTATATCTGCATATTCATAAAAATAACTTCAGTGAAAAAACGAGGCTAGACTTTAACGAACTATAAAACTGTTTCAAAAAAGATTTTCATAAAATAATAAACATAGTTAACGTAAATTCATTCTTTGTTTCGTAAGTTTTTAAAAGTGCACTATAAAATTATAAATTTGACAAAAACGTACGTAAGTAGATAATTTTAAATAAGTAATAATAAAGAGAGAGAGTCTGCATTCATAAAAATTATGAATAGGATATAAAAATTTTATATGTTAAAATTAAGATCGTTGGATGAGTGAATGGATGATTGGTTTAGGTCTTAAAGTATGGTTTGCCAGGTTCTTTATTCTTGTTTTGTAAATTTGATAATTTCAGTTATGGAGGAGTAAATTTAAAATGCCAACTATTATGTTTCGTTGATTTGAGTCCTTTCCCTTCCTGGTAAAGTTCTTCATGGTAAATATGAACCTAATTAATAAAATAAATTCAGTGTAGTGTTAAGGTGAAACAAAATGGCGTCAGTTGTGTGGCCGCAGCGGCAAATTCTAGTGGCAGGGTCTCTGTGTGTAGAACACAGATTCCATGCTTCTAGGACCAGCTTACCAACTGTGCGCACAGATATTAAATCAAACATGTGTAACAAAGATTTAATCGTCAGCTGTGACAGACACAGATCTGACGATGCAATAACGCATTTTCAATTTTGGGGTTATGTTTGATTGTTTTTGTTATGGTTAAGGGAACAATGATTCATTGAATTAAAAAATAATTAATAAATATAGTAAGTTATATAAATTGAAGGTATGATAGCATAAGTAATTGTTACATAGAAAAAGGTTATTTTTTTATAAATACAACTTAGAAAAAACTTGTCAAAATTTCATTTTATTTTATTATTAATAAATTTTGTTTTGTAAACGGCTCGCAAGGAGCAGCACGTTACACCCCCCCCCTCTCTTGTTGTAACCCCTCCCATACGGTCGTCCTGGTTTCGCCTATGGCCATTACAAATTTTGAACTTTGGCTCAAGTTATTACCTCTAAGAATTGTAAATATTGACAGTATCAGAATCTTCGTAAATTGTATGGATTTTCTGTATTAAAATGTTGAAAGTTTTAAAAAGTAGCACACCATATATGCAACATATGCCCTGTAATGAACACATACATGTATTATTTATTTGCCTAGTTTGTGATAGCGATTTTAATCTAGTTTATTTTAATATATTGTACTTCATATTTTATAATTACATTTTATATTTTATAAAACTGTAATGTAAGCTTAATCAGATTAGATTGTTGAACATTTTATGTTCAATTATGTTTTTAAATTAAAAACAAATTATGGAAATTATTGTTAATATCTTTGTACTTTGAAATTAGGAACTTCTGGAGAAACAAATTGCTGCTGAAGATGCCAAGAAGAACGTACTTCATGGTTTGAGAAAAAGAATTTTTTCACGTTTCAGTGAAAGGTATTAATTTTGTGGTGTTTAGTTAATTAATGATTGTAAATAGTCTATACACAATAAAATACTCTATCTTATTTTAAGATTAATTTCTTTTGGTATCCAAGTCAACGTACAATTAAAGTTTACTTACTTTGTATTTTTCCGTCACGTGACTTCTTTTTTCTTTTATTATATTACGCGTTTCGGAGATTCACTCCATCCTCAGATAAGTATTCACTCTTACGAGGTCGTCAAACATATAAACAAACACATAAAACACAAACACTGAAAACACATTAAATTATTATCGTGGGATGCATCCCGTACGGTGGTCCAAGGACTCTATCTTACTTTAGAATACTGTTAATACAGTTAAACAAACATTCTGTTTTATTGAATAGAATAGGATATAAATGCTTTAAAAATATTATAATATAGCTGAATCAAATTTGTAGCTATGAACTAACTATGTAAGAAATGTTGTAATAGACATGTTAAAAATGTTTGGCTTATTATATCCTTTATTTTCTTAAATACTGAATTTAATCTCATTTAGTTTAGACAAGAATATAGGAAAGATCATTTATTTTTAAATGAAGTTTTACATAAGCATTATTATTTCTTTTAATAGAGACTCTTGGTCTTGAGCAAGTAAGTAGCACTGATATGAATGACACAAAAAGAAACATTAAACTGATAAGTATGTCACAAAAAACTGTAAATATCAAAGGTGAATTGGGCTATGTCCGCTCCTTAACCTCTTAAAAAGTCATGTTTTTTCTATTGGTTGGTACATTTAAATAAATGTTTAAATGTTTGTTTCACTCAGTAGATTTGAATAATTTGTTATTCTAGAACATTGTTTTACTAAATATTTGACTATTAGGATAATTAATAATAATAATAGTTGCTGAAACTTGATAAAAGATTGAGCTTTATAGATATTTGAATTGACTTAGTTATGTTTAAACTACCTTTATGTTTTTTTTTTTTATATTGGACATAAAGTTTAATTAAATGTTAATTTTGTTTAGGTATAATGATTGGTCTGCAGCTCTCCAGTGTATGTCAGTACTTGATGTTCTGATTTCCTTTGCTGAATATTGCCGTTCTCAAGAAGATATTTGTGTACCCCAGTTTATTGCACCCGAACAATGTGTACAGGTAAATTTTTAAGTTTGAGAGTAAAACAATAGTTTTTGTTTAAATTGAACACAGATGCTCTATGTTTGTCTGATTTTCACTTCACTAAGTATGTGTAGACAAATATTTATTTAATATTTTGATGACCAAAAGATTTAATTTAACAATTCTGTAAATGATTAGTTTAATAGTTGGTAATTACTGAAAAACATCATTTGAATACCATTACATTATTTGTTAAATTATATAGTTATTATCTTTTAAGATGTCATGACTTGTAATATCTTCAATTTGTGAAAGGTAATATGTTTTAATCCAACACATAAGCTTTATTTTTTAAAAGAGAGAAAATAAAAAGTTGTATTATAACCTAAAATATGAGAGCAAGTAACAAATAAAAAGTTAAATCATAGATAAAGGCAGTGGGGGATGAACTGGATATAACTGTAAAGTGCACAAGTGAATCTAGACTTTTACCAAAGATCTGAAACTGCAATATGATCAGAATCAATCCAAAATGACATTTAAAAAATAAAATAATCCATATGAGAAATGTTTCATTTAGGCTAGGGTGGAGTTATTTCTGCCTGCATCGTTGAACAAAAGTTTCCAAGGTGTACCAAGCCTTCACAAAATGGATGTCTTGTAAAACAGACCGTGTTGCAGCTGTTTTGTTGAAGGAAGTAGCCAGATTAACAAATATTTATAATTTATGCGTATGATACACGTATTAATTAACTAGCATGGTCTAGTGTGTTTAATGCGACGATAGATTCAAACAGATTTCTGGTAGTTTCCTAGATATCAATGGATTAAGTATATGGGACTTGGTTCTTATGGACTCCAACTACAACTTCATCCATTTCAGTACAATCATCAAAGAACAGGGTTATAAAGGTGAACAGGGAAAGGGTTTTGGGTTTATTGATAGATATAAAAACATTTCACCAGCTGGTACGTAAAAAACTAAAAAAAATCAACTCATGCTCTCTAAAAAAAATGTAATAAATGTTCATGCTCTCTAAATGGTTTTTAAGTACATTGAACTATTCTTCTTGGACAGTTTCTTGGCTTCTTAATTTTGAACACCTTACCTAAGTACTCCTTAAACAACTTATTCTCCCCAAGATAAGAAAAAGTTAATGTAGTTCTGTTGCACATCATTGAATGAAATGCATCATTAATAATTTGTAGTTAATAAAATTAATTCATTTTCAAATAGAGCTGCCAAGTGGGGCTAAAGCACCCATTTGGACAGCTTTTGTTGCAGACTAAATGCAAATAAAAATATGCAAACTATATAAAATACTTTGTTGGCTTAACCTTTTTTATATTTAACAAAAATTATAAAAAACTTAAAGAAAGGAAGTTATCATAATACATATAAAAATATACATATAAATAAAATTGAAGTACCTGTCTGTGATTTTAAAATACAGAAAGTCCTCTACTTACGAACTTAATGCGTTCGCAAGTCGAAAAGTTCGTAACTTGAAACACACGTAGTTTGGCGCAAGAATTGTAAATACATTACATGCAACACCGTTTTGATAATTAGGCTACTCTACTGTACAGTATAGGCTACTTGAATAATGTTGAATTAAATTTGTTAAAAGAAATTGCTAAAAGGAAGTATAAATACTGTACACGTGCAAATCAATTATTTCATTTATTATAAGTGTTTCGCTAAAACAACTACATTACATACATATAAATTAAAAAAGTAGACTGTTTTTGAAATAAAATTATAACACTGTAATTACTATAGAACTATTTTTTAACCCTAGAAGCGGCATGGTTAAAGCTAAAATTGGCCAGCCCGTTTTTAGTGTTTTGCAAGCATATTTTTAAATGAACCCCAATCCAAAAGTTTTCAATAGCTTTTTTGTAGAAGAAACTTCAAAGAATTCCAATATGCCACTAAAAATTAGTTTATTTTGAAATTGTAAAAGTTATTAGCTCAAGAAACAAAAAATGTTCAGTAACGAAAGGAAAAAGTTCAACTTTAGGCCTACATAACAAGTAGTAAACATTTTTTGTATTTTTTTCGTAATCGTAAAAAAGTTTCGTAATTTAGTTCTAAATATAACTGTATAAAAACATTTATCAATTTAAAATTTTTTATTTTGAAAAAAACAGTTTTTATGTTTCAAGTACACGACTGGTAACAAACCTAGGCCTAGATTGTAACGTCATTTACTAATATATGCTTTGACCAAAAATGAAATATTATTATAACAAAGTGTAGAGGATAAATCAAAGAAAAGAACGGTATACTTGTCTTTCCTTAGTTCACAAAAGTGTTTGAGTTATATTTATTTGAATAACAAAATGACATCAATCTAATGACATTTTGCCGTAGATAAAGGTCGGACAATAAGCGTGCATTGAATAACGTGGGAACAAGACAGAGCGGACGGTCATACCAGACCGCTCTATTTATAAACTTTTCACTGCTGTCTAGACAAATAAAAAACTGGTTATTTCTAGTTTTCTTCCCACCGTTAGAATGATCAAACTGTTCTCTACAAAATGGTGTAAAGAAATCTGTCAAAACATAAGCCACTGCCTTCCCAATATCGATTGACAAATGGCCTGTTTATTGGTTGAGAGACTGTCCAATCGCAAGGGTTTACAGTACCTCTTGAATAAAATAGTAATTTTACAGTGACATCTGATTGGAAGACACCAACAGAAAGATAAAATCATGACGAATCCAATGATATCGTTATAATTGCCAAATAAATATTAGTGTAGGCGGTCTTAAACTTTTAAGAAGTGGGAAATAACAGTACAATTGTATGGAGATTCGCGCACGGAAAGAGCTGTAGGCCGATGTGCATATTGTAAAACGATGATTACGTATGTAAATATACGTTTTACGAAAAAGTTGTAAATACAAAAATTAAAGTTTAATTCATTTCCTTTCCAATGGTGCCAGTTTTATTACGATTGGATAATTTTAAGTGGGTTAAATTAGCGATTATGCAAATATATGCAAATTTTTGCAAATGTGTGAAATTGTTGCGTTCTGCGCCTGAGAGAAGGCCATGCATGGCCTTCTGCCAGTTCCAGGGTTAACACTTTAAATAGTGTAGGTAGTCCACTCATGATGTTGATGGCATTGGATCTCCCACAACATCAAGGCCTCTTTAGAGTTCTTATTAAAAAACTGAGTAATAGACGTTTGAGTAGCAGTTCTTTTCTTTTTGTTCAGTATCAATTTATAGCATGTAAGGGCATCGTGTACAGCCGCTGAAACTTTGGAAAATCTATTTTCGCTTATGTCTTGTTTTTGGAAACTCGTCAGTGCGACTACAGTCCAAACTCAAATGACCTGTTTTATCATCGGTCATGCCCGTATAGCAAAAGCTAACAGCCAATCGTGTTGAGCCACGTTTCGTTCTTCTCGCCTCTCACGGTCATATCTTCCCACCTCCTGTCAATCATAACAGGACATTATTTTTAATGTCCTGGAGCTTTGTTCATAAGTCGAATATTCGTAAGAAGAGGACTTACTGTATAGATTTTTTTCTACGCTCAAATGGTTATTCACACATTACCAAAACCTAAACACATATTTATACATTTTTTGTCTATCTCTCTTTAGACTTTAGACTTAATTTCTTTACAAACTTACTGACAAAAACAACTCCAAGTATTTAGCAAAAACTTGTATAGATATACCGTAAGAATAATCCTGAAACAGTATAGGTGTCATTGGAACTTGCTGATTTGTAATCTGTAATAATTAACTGAATTGTATTTAAATAGTTCCACTTGTTTATCTTCGGCCAATATTTTGAATGCCTTTTATTTTGCAGCCTTTTGTAGAACTGAGAGATGGGCGATATCCTTGTGTCACAGGAGATGAAGTATTTATTCCCAACGATACTGTGATTGGAAATGATATCGCTAAAGGTCCTAGTTTGGTCCTTGTAACAGGCCCGAACATGGGAGGCAAGTCTACACTTATGAGGCAGCTTGGACTTATTACTATTATGGCACAAATGGTATGTTTTGATTTATTGTTTTTCTTTTGTTATAATTGGGGGCATGTCAGAATATCTGTTCCCAACAGGTAGTCCGCGAGCTGTCATCGAAAAAATTTTCATCAGGAATTTGACGAACAATTACAGTTTGTAGTCAAGCGTAAATCAGTGTTACTGTATCAGAATCAGTATTACTGTATCAGGATTTACCCGTGAGAAACAAAAATGTGCAGGCGAGGCAACGTGACGCTAACCTAACCTGGTGTAATATTTCGGTACTAGTTGGGCGTAGGCATATAGTTTTTCCAATTATTGCTAGTATACTTGAGAGCATGCTTCCAGTTCTCACGTGACAAGTGTTTGATCTCTTCACTCACAGTGCTGTAATTTGTCAATTTATTCGTCAGACGGCCATTGATTGCCATCTTGTTTATTGATGTGGTTGTGATTATCAAGGACTGTGCTATTTAGTGAGTATCAATAATTTTGAATACACGACTAATGTAAGGTTTATTTTCTTTGGGAAGGCGTGTAATAGTTGAAAAGGGACCGTTGGTTGAAAAGTGGAACATTAAAACGAGATAGGCCTATGGACCAAGAAGAAGGGATGTTATCAAATACTAGCGAGTCAACATTTCTTGCAACTCACATTTCTACAAGGAGTGGTACGCTTTCTGTGAAAATTAGGAAATATAATTGTGATTATTTGGAAATTGGTTTTACTCTTACTGGATACGAACATGAGCCTAGACCCCAGTGTGTTATTTGTTATGAAACACTCTCAAACGAGTGCATGAAGCCTGCGAAACTCCGGCGGCACCTGGAAACAAAGCACCCGGAGCATAAAAGTAAGTCTGTAGAATTTTTTAACTTAAACTAGGAGAGCTCAAAAAATCTCAGAAAAATAATACCAAACATTCTGGAGCAAATGCAAATGAAAATGCAACACTTGCTTCTTGAAGTGTCTCAGTCTATTGCTAAAACTGCCAAAAACCATACGATTGCTGAAGAACTGATATTACCATCAGCGGGAATTTAGTGCAAAAGAATGTTGGATGATGAAGCAGCCGCGCTATTTAGCACTGTTCCACTTTCCAACAATACTGTCAAAAGACGAATTACTGATGATATGGTCAGTAATATTAAAGACACTTTGTTGTCTCGACTTAGCTTGGAAAAAATGCGTGGATTTGACTACAGATCTATTTTACTCCTCCATCTTAGAAAATTTTGTAAAAAATAAAATTTGCGAAATCGATTTGGAAGCAATTGTTTAGGTTAAGCACATTGAAATAAACATTTTTTGTCTCTTTAAATTTTTTCTAAAAACTCTTCGAGATATTAGCAACGTTATGTTGATTTATTTCAACACGTTTAGGGCCGCTATTTTTTGGGTGGTCCGATTTTTATTTTCTTTATGTCATTTTCCTAGTCTTAAATAGACCTTTAAAATGAGGTATCACATGACCATACTTCCCATTTAAAAATTTTCAGTTGCCCCATTTTTAGGGGACAGTCAAAATTTCCGATTGCTTCAAAAGATACTTTGGGTTAAGTTAGTATCGTTCCCCAAAAGATAT
>JAGFPH010000094.1:121600-151780 GCA_018207615.1 Philaenus spumarius
TTGAAATAAAATTATAACACTGTAATTACTATAGAACTATTTTTTAAACACTTTAAATAGTGTAGGTAGTCCACTCATGATGTTGATGGCATTGGATCTCCCACAACATCAAGGCCTCTTTAGAGTTCTTATTAAAAAACTGAGTAATAGACGTTTGAGTAGCAGTTCTTTTCTTTTTGTTCAGTATCAATTTATAGCATGTAAGGGCATCGTGTACAGCCGCTGAAACTTTGGAAAATCTATTTTCGCTTGTTTTTTGAAACTCGTCAGTGCGACTACAGTCCAAACTCAAATGACCTGTTTTATCATCGGTCATGCCCGTATAGCAAAAGCTAACAGCCAATCGTGTTGAGCCACGTTTCGTTCTTCTCGCCTCTCACGGTCATATCTTCCCACCTCCTGTCAATCATAACAGGACATTATTTTTAATGTCCTGGAGCTTTGTTCGTAACTTCGAAAGTTCGTAAGTCGAATATTCGTAAGAAGAGGACTTACTGTATAGATTTTTTTCTAAGTTCATATGGTTATTCACACATTACCAAAACCTAAACACATATTTATACATTTTTTGTCTATCTCTCTTTAGACTTTAGACTTAATTTCTTAACAAACTTACTGACAAAAACAACTCCAAGTATTTAGCAAAAACTTGTATAGATATACCGTAAGAATAATCCTGAAACAGTATAGGTGTCATTGGAACTTGCTGATTTGTAATCTGTAATAATTAACTGAATTGTATTTAAATAGTTCCACTTGTTTATCTTCGGCCAATATTTTGAATGCCTTTTATTTTGCAGCCTTTTGTAGAACTGAGAGATGGGCGATATCCTTGTGTCACAGGAGATGAAGTATTTATTCCCAACGATACTGTGATTGGAAATGATATCGCTAAAGGTCCTAGTTTGGTCCTTGTAACAGGCCCTAACATGGGAGGCAAGTCTACACTTATGAGGCAGCTTGGACTTATTACTATTATGGCACAAATGGTATGTTTTGATTTATTGTTTTTCTTTTGTTATAATTGGGGGCATGTCAGAATATCTGTTCCCAACAAGTAGTCCGCGAGCTGTCATCGAAAAAATTTTCATCAGGAATTTGACTTACAATTACAGTTTGTAGTCAAGCGTAAATCAGTGTTACTGTATCAGAATCAGTATTACTGTATCAGGATTTACCCGTGAGAAACAAAAATGTGCAGGCGAGGCAACGTGACGCTAACCTAACCTGGTGTAATATTTCGGTACTAGTTGGGCGTAGGCATATAGTTTTTCCAATTATTGCTAGTATACTTGAGAGCATGCTTCCAGTTCTCACGTGACAAGTGTTTGATCTCTTCACTCACAGTGCTGTAATTTGTCAATTTATTCGTCAGACGGCCATTGATTGCCATCTTGTTTATTGATGTGGTTGTGATTATCAAGGACTGTGCTATTTAGTGAGTATCAATAATTTTGAATACACGACTAATGTAAGGTTTATTTTCTTTGGGAAGGCGTGTAATAGTTGAAAAGGGACCGTTGGTTGAAAAGTGGAACATTAAAACGAGATAGGCCTATGGACCAAGAAGAAGGGATGTTATCAAATACTAGCGAGTCAACATTTCTTGCAACTCACATTTCTACAAGGAGTGGTACGCTTTCTGTGAAAATTAGGAAATATAATTGTGATTATTTGGAAATTGGTTTTACTCTTACTGGATACGAACATGAGCCTAGACCCCAGTGTGTTATTTGTTATGAAACACTCTCAAACGAGTGCATGAAGCCTGCGAAACTCCGGCGGCACCTGGAAACAAAGCACCCGGAGCATAAAAGTAAGTCTGTAGAATTTTTTAACTTAAACTAGGAGAGCTCAAAAAATCTCAGAAAAATAATACCAAACATTCTGGAGCAAATGCAAATGAAAATGCAACACTTGCTTCTTGAAGTGTCTCAGTCTATTGCTAAAACTGCCAAAAACCATACGATTGCTGAAGAACTGATATTACCATCAGTGGGAATTTAGTGCAAAAGAATGTTGGATGATGAAGCAGCCGCGCTATTTAGCACTGTTCCACTTTCCAACAATACTGTCAAAAGACGAATTACTGATGATATGGTCAGTAATATTAAAGACACTTTGTTGTCTCGACTTAGCTTGGAAAAAATGCGTGGATTTGACTACAGATCTATTTTACTCCTCCATCTTAGAAAATTTTGTAAAAAATAAAATTTGCGAAATCGATTTGGAAGCAATTGTTTAGGTTAAGCACATTGAAATAAACATTTTTTGTCTCTTTAAATTTTTTCTAAAAACTCTTCGAGATATTAGCAACGTTATGTTGATTTATTTCAACACGTTTAGGGCCGCTATTTTTTGGGTGGTCCGATTTTTATTTTCTTTATGTCATTTTCCTAGTCTTAAATAGACCTTTAAAATGAGGTATCACATGACCATACTTCCCATTTAAAAATTTTCAGTTGCCCCATTTTTAGGGGACAGTCAAAATTTCCGATTGCTTCAAAAGATACTTTGGGTTAAGTTAGTATCGTTCCCCAAAAGATATTTGTTTGTTTTAACAAACACAAAAGTTAAGGGGGGGGGGGGGAAGTGACTTTTAAGATCTCGATAATCCGGCACGCTCGGGGATCCGGTGATGCCGGATTATCGAGGTCTTCCTTTAAAATGGTTTAAACAAGGAATAAACTATAAATAAACGCACATGTACTATATATACTTATATATTATTATTATTATTATTGGGTTGTTAAAGAGTTATTACAACACACAAACAAAAACATTACAATACATAAAATAAAAACTGAACTAAAAATTATGTTTCTTTAAAAAAAGTACATAAACGTACATGTACTATATACCAGCAGCACTTTTCTTAGGCTTAGACAACATTGTTTAGTTTACACCACAAACACTCACTGTACTTAAAAGTATATCTAGAGTGGACAAGTAAATTACACGTTGAAACTACGTAAAAATTACTGCGTAGAGAGATTGCCGCTAACTGATGGGCCTCAGGTAAGGACCCCTCCATTCCCCTTTGTTGTTGGTTTTCGTTAGTCAGTACATGGTGGGGGTTTGCTATTTTTACTCCAGCCTGTCACAAATTCTTCAAACCCCTTTCACTTCCAAACCGTGCAAGGCGGTTTTAAATCGATCAAGTATTTACAAGAAATTTAATATATCTTTTTCCAAAAACTTCAATTTGTTCAAATAACTTCATTAAGTGGAATAAGTTCAACAAAATACTGTCAGCAACGAAATTGTTAAACGGTCCCTTTAACCAAGAACGTTTTTAAAGGACGATGAGAGCACATTGTTTTGAATCGGTTCGATTTTTATTTGAAATGTTGTGAAATGTTTGTTTTGGACAAGTTTATTGAGCAGTAGATTTTTACACACTGTTTTTGATGGATGCGGAGCCAATAGACAGTGTAGACTGGGCCTGAATCACTCAATAATTACAAACACTGCCATTTTTAACGAGTGCTAATTTTCAAGATGATGATGCCGAACCATCGGGTCTGCCGGGCTATCGAGTTCCGGATTATCAAGGTCTTACTGTACTATTAAAAGGGATAGTGACAAAGGTCTATCGATACTAATTTTATTTTTCAGGTAAAATAATTTCATTACATATGCATACAGATTATCTAAAACAGTCTTTTCTTGCACGATATTTTTAAGCAGGATGGGGAAAATTTTCTAAATATAATAATATTTTCTCTTAGTTTGATTGTTTTAATACAAGGTCAGACAGCTGCTTGTCTATAAAATGATAACTGTAAATGTCTTGCTTAATATAATGGACTGTTTGTTCCAAATGACTTAGTCCCTCTATCTACCTAAGTATTTTTGTATCTACTTCATGTGTCTTTTTCTTGTATAAAAATTTATATTATTCTAGAATAAGCTTGTAAGTATTATAGTTGTTTTTATATTGTATAATTTGTACTACGGTAATAGAAAAGGGATGAAGAATATGTCAACATAAGTTATAAAATTTATATTGTCTAATATCTTAAGTAAAACCTTTGAGGTAAACAGCTGGAGTGGAAATGATAAGGAAAAAATAGATAGGTAGTGTTGGACACTGCTGCAGTTATTATCATGAAAACGTTAATCATATTGATAAGCTTCAATAAATTTTTTAACCCCAGGTTATCGCAAATGTCTTATTTATGGATAAAGTCTTTTAAAATGTTATTTTAAAGTAGTTGGGTATGCCCAGTGGATCCGATGAGTGCCCAGTTAACCTCTATTGCACTTTCTTTCTCATCAGCAACGAAATCCAGATTCACACTTGATCGCATAGATTTTGGCAGGGGTGCCCACAGGGGAGGGGGTCATTGGGATTGGGGGGGGGGGGTTAAAAAAATGTTGAGGAAACACAAATTAGAAGAATACATCAAATTAAAATGTATAATTTGTAAGTGGAGAGTAAAAGCGCAGTCACTATTTAACTTTTTATATTACAACCATTATCTGAAGAAATTAAAATAGACCAATTCAAGGTCGCTTATACGCCACAGACATTAACCAAGCGTGCGAGTTGGAAAGTTGGAGTAAACTTGGCAGTGAGTGACAGAAGTTCTGTGCAACTGACCACAGAATAAAATAGACTGGGCATTGTCTATACCTGTACAGTATGAAAAGTGTGTCTAAGTCCGCCATCTTGGGAACGTTTAGAAACCCGAAACGGCTCGGAGATGACGCTGAAATTGTGATGTGCATGTTTCTAATACACTGTTGTTTTGAACACTTACAACACACTGATTCCTTTGATATTTACATACTGAAAGAATATTAGTGTGGAATGATAATGTTATGCAAATTATTAATTATAAAAATCTTTAAAAGTAGGCCTATAAATAAATAACCAAAGCTAGAGGACTTAATATGAAACTTTAAATTGTGACATAAAAAAGTTGTTCTGTAAGAACATTTTTGTTTTTTTGACAGAGACTAGGTCTAAGCGTAAAAGTTTGAGCCAATAAGTTAAATTTTACGAAACATATTTTTTCAATAATTTAGCTCAAGTAGTTTAGTTTTTACCTCAGGTTAAAGATACGATGAAGTGTGCCCCAGAATCTCGCTCAATTCTCACGACGTGCGCCGACCATCTCGTTATAGGCGTACTGGCAGACGATTTACTGTCTCTAAGGATTTGTTAGTTACTTACATAGCTTTATTTTCAGTGGCGTAGTAACTTTTGACATGGTACATAATTATGTTTGCCAATGCAATTACAAAAAAATCCATCACCAGTGGTGAATATCTTTTGAGCAGGTCAGAAATAATAATAGTTTTTCTTTGCTTTTAGAACACAATGAGAATTTGTATGCTCCACCAACGAATTACCTAAAACGCCCAGTTAGTAAAACGTATTATCTATGCTATGTTAAGATCGGTTAGCTTGTACGAGCGCATTGAAACAAAAAAAAAAAAAAAACAGTGCTGCGCAAAATTGTCTCACGTATTTGTTTCTGTTCCTCTCTTTTACTTACTCTTATCTGTACAAGCCAAGCTGAACCGGTCAGTAAAACCCAACTTCATTCAAAATGGATAATTGATTGATTAAGCGCGCCTGAAATTAACAAATGGTGGAAGCACTGGATCCATTGAATATATAACCTATAAGAAGGACACACCTTACGGCCAGAATTCAGACCAATTATTTTTCTGTAATTGCTACTTTTCGCCTTTGCCACCAGAGTTCTCTGGTCCCTTTTTTCCTCGTGTTCTGTGCGAGAGAGAGCGCGCCTAGGGTGCGAGAGAGAGCGCGCCGGGAGTGTGACAGAGAGCGGGGATGTTGTGAGAGAGAGAGCGGAGATAGAGAATCCTTTTTTGAACCAACAGTATAAGCACTGGTTTGGTTTTAATTTAGATGTCACTCTTCTCGATAGCATAATTGAATATATAGAGGGTTGAATATATTCAATGGTTAAACTTAGTTAAATAGTAATCTTTAGTTTATTAGTGTTTTAGCTGAATACGTTATCGTCAATATTTAATTTGTTTATTTGTGAGTAGTGTGTCGTTACTATATTACTTTTATTAGTTAGTAGTGAAATGTCTAGAGGTGGTAAGTGTTCGTATGTTAATTGTGAAAATACGCCTGCGAAGAACAGAGAATTGTATACAACACTACTTGACTACATGTATACAAAATTTTAGAATTGGATGACTATGGGTTCTTGTGAACAAAAATATTTTGTATGTCTGTTCAAGAAAATTTAGGAAAAATCCTTGCAATTGTTGCCATAGTGTACAACAGCGACATTAAATTAAATTGCTGTAAACTTTTTTATATTGGTATGATGCATTATATTGAAATTGAATTTAGTAAAAAACTAAGAATAGTTTACCCTACTAGGTTAAATGTAATACAATAAAATTGAGCATTTTCCTATAATTAATAATTATGGTTAAACAATAAACTTACCACCAGTATATAATCATTTTACTTTCTCACTATACTATAGTATAGAGAAAGTATAGTGATCGCAAAAAATATCGATGTTGAGATTTTTGTGGAAATATCCGTTTTGGGACCCCTTGAGTCCAAAAAAGTGGTTTTTAAATGTCACTATATGTTTTTAAAATGTCTGTCTGTATGTCTGTATGTATGTCTGTATGTATACAAAGCTAGAGAGAAAACTATTCGATCGATTTCAACCAAATTTGCACCAGACATGTCCAGTACGCCTGTATAGATGCACGAAAAAGGGTTTTGAACAATTTTGAAAAACAACCCCCCTTTTGGAAAAACTCCCAAAAAATCAGTTATTATTTTTTTATAAAAAAACGACTCTAACGATTTTGATAAAATTTGGCTTATTTGTAGCCTTTAATGTGCCCTACCATATACAAAAACCCGCATCTTTCTAAAAATTCTCGTTTAGCTAATAATAATAACAGATTTTTGGGGTTTTTTGGCCATAAAGCGGGTTGTTTTAAAAAAAATTTCAAAACCTTTTTACGTGCATCTATGAAGACCTAATTGACGTGTTTGGTGCAAATTTTTTCGAAATCGATCGAATAGTTTTCTCTCTAGATAATAATAATAATATTTATTAGTTAATCTCCAACTTTAATAAAAAAACTCTCCTACCCCACCCTACAAGTCACAGTGAATCTGTTTAGTAATTTAAATGTGTTTGTGAGAAAGTATGTGCCAGTTCCTGGTACCGTTTATTTACAAAGCTATTGCGCATCAAAAAGTACAACATTTGCTAATTGTGATGGAAACTACTTTTTTTTCAATTATACGCATTATTGGCAAGTATCCTCGTTTATTCATTTGATAATTTTGTATAAAAAAATTGTATATTGCTATTTAGTTCGTTTTTAATTATCACGAAACCGAAGGGCTTAACTCAAGTTATAACATTGATTGCCGGGAAAAGTTTTCTCTAACGGGAGTACCTCAGGAAAACCCGATTTCTCGCTAAACTAAAATAATGGTACGAAATGGTGAGGACACCAAAAATGAAGTCAATACAAAAATAAATCGACCACGCAGCTGGACCGCTGACTTGAGTTGAGCAAATTTCCAAAATTAAGATTATATGCCTATGTTTTAGGGTTTCAACCAACAATTTGGGAAATAGGTCTACTCACGAAGGCGTTGAACAGCTGTCTGTGTGTACGCAATATATTAGTAGAATTTGTTTCCTCCTAGTGGCCTCGCGAGTTTGCATCACTTGGCTTTGAACTGGGTACTTTTATTATATTTTACGTTTTTATCGATTTTGGGGGAACCAAGCGAGCTATAAGGTCGCGTAAAAAAACAAAATGCGCAGAATAAAATCCTACATTTATATTATTAAAAAAAACTCTAAAAAATTTTCATTCTCGTAGTAAAAATCTCAAAAAATAGTTACTTCCGGTCAAAAAACGTACTTCCAGTTGTTGGATTTTTTTGGCTAACGAACTCGTCCGAGCCACATAGACAACCAACACGTGTACCAAATTTGAACCAAATCGGACTTAAAATGCGGCCGCTAGAGTGCGAACACATATATACATATACATATATATATATATTAATTTTTTTTACACCCCAAAACGTGTTCTGGGGACCATGATCGGTGCTCATTTACTAATCCCGACCTTGGGTCTCACCATAAGGGCCACTGCAATAGCTCATTTTTCCTATGGAAATTCGCTAATAACTTTCCAGTACAGTTCAACTTAAGTAGAACCACACTTCTTAAATTCGCTCACTTGAAAAGCTTGTAAAAACGAGATGCGCCCTTTCGTGAATTTAGTGACAAAAATCATGAAATCATATAAAAAAATCATAAAATCGTATAATTGTATGAAATATAGTAATTATATTTGCAATTTGTATACTGGTTGTATAAAATTATAATATACATTGAGGTTATATTAGGTTATAACAATTTGTTACAGTATACATTGTCTTTTTAAAGTGTAATTGTACTTTTATGTTGTAAAATTGGCTATTTTTTACATGATAAAGGTAGAGTTTAGTTGGTTTAGTTTATATTCTGTTGAGTTTGATATATTTGTGGATTTTCTGTGCAATTTTGCTTGAATTTTATGTAGTTACTAGTTTTATATAAATTAAACGTTATTTTACCAATCAATGTGGTTGTTTGTTTTAAAATTTTAATTTGTGTTATATACCCCCTCTCAAATTAGTATCACAATTTGTTCAAAATTCAGTTACACGATTTTTGACATTAGGCCTATTATTATGGTTTTTAGATTGCATACTCAGCGAATTTTACATGCTAAAATAATAAATGTAGACAAGGCTTCCTTCCAAGTAAAATCAACTTACGTCGATAAATAAGCATGCTAAAATATTCTCCATAAGAATAACATGGTAGTGAGTATGCAGGTTTGCTGTCTCAGGAAACTATAAATTTGGGGATTTTAGGCCATAATCTATTAGATCTCAACTAGATGAAGCATGCAGTTTTAATTAACTAACAATAATATCTTTAGTTCATAAATCTTGTTTCAATTCAATTAACGCATAGTGCAATTGTAAAATGAAATAGAAAATAATTAAATTAAATGCTATTATGAAAGTATATCCTACATCCAGTGAGCATACGTTTCAACATGCGGCTCTGTGGTTCTGGATGTCTTTTAGGCAAGAGGCATCTCGACCACCGAACACCTAGCAGAGGGCAGAGGGAGGGGGCTGCCGAGTCGAGTATTGAAAGAACTACTAGCGCTGCTTCGCGTCGAAGGCGAGAACTAGCGTTCTGACCTGTCGAACTGGTCTGAATTTTTAACACGGCGAGTGTTCTTCTTATAGGGTATATATTCAAAGCTGGATCTCAATCTATTGCCTCAATGAGTAATATCGACAATAAAGGTAAGAAGTTACTTTTGGTAAAATAAAAAATATAGACAGGTTGATTCACCTATACATAGAAGTGAATAAAAAATCCTCTTTATAGTAGGAAAAAGTATCCCATAGTAACAAATTACAAAGTATATAACAAGTACAAATAAAAAGCTATAACCTTAACGCTGCGCTTCTGTTACTTGGTAAATAAAAGTCTACTGGCCTAAGAAAGTTACTACTTTTCTAAGTGATTCCTGACAAATAAATAAAGAATGTGATTCTTTTTTTTAAATAAAGAAAAACTTGAAAAATGTGCATAATAAGTGTCGTAGAGCCAGTGCGAAGGTAGGTGGATGAGCACTGATCGGCCGCTGACGCTTGGGACTAAGGTGACTCATGGCGGCCACCATTTTGGTAACATCAAATTCTGCGCCCAGTGCGGCACACTCACCGGAGCCCAGTCAATATTTTTTTGTCTAACTAGTTAGTTGTTTTGTTCATTGATCAGAACTACTGGAAAATTGTAATTATGCACTTCAAAAAATATATTTTGTAAAATCATTTGTTCAGTTCAGTATTGTCATTATTAAATTAGTAGTAATGTTTATTTAGTTTTGTGTTTAAAAATTGTAAATAGTATACCTTGTGATACTTAACCATTAAGTAAATTTATTCTTTAATCATTATCTCTTGTTTGTATGCTACTTTTAGGAAGTTGTTATGCACCTTTTCAGAAAGACTGGACTTAATATTTTGTTTTTATACAACTAGTTAGTTGTTTGTTCATTGATCACTACTACTCGAAAATTGTAATCAGTCAATTACCAAGATAATAATTTGTTTTTATGTGTTTTTGTGGTTGGAAACAAATTCATTATTTTTCAGTTTCAAATAGAAAATGTACCAGCAAATTGTTCTGTTTTTAGCGTTATTTTATTCTATGTGTACGGCAATAAAAGCATGTTTCAATAGCCTTTTGTTTTTATTTGAATTACTTTTTTTGGGAGGGGGTATTACAAATTGTGGGGGGGGGCTGAGTCATTAAACTTAGGGGGGTGGGCACCCATGATTTTGGGTACAGGTCTAACACTTTCTTCTTGAAATTTTTTGCTCTGTGCATTTGTATCTAATTATTGTAATTTTTGCTTTCACAAACATTCTCAAAATTCTCAAATGTTAGAAAATTTTCAACATTGTGTTTTTTAAGAAACACACTTAGAGCCCAGAATAAATCCTAATACATATACTCTTCTTTAAAACAATACTTAGTTCTTTCAGGTCGGATAATTAGTTTTTGAGATATGATGCCGTTTATGGACATATCTAGTATTTGGAAAGTCAAGAATCGTAGATTAAATTTGCACATGTGTAATTTACAACGTCCGGCCATCACAAATGTTGGATTGGTGATGGCTAAAACTTTCACCCTTCCTCATTAATTGACTCAAAGCTGGCGGCACTATGTTTATTTTTAGCCAAGTTATTGAAGTTTGAAATTAGTTCTATAAAAGCTGTCGTCATTCGGCCATGATTGCCTTTTCACACTTGGCATCGACTTTAAAGGAGTTTTCACATCAAAAACCTTTTTATTTTTTATTTTTTTAGGTGTTATAAATAATTAACTACAGGTAGTTAGCTCTGTAGTTTAAATAATTAATGGAAACCATTATTTTCTCCTATTTCTTTAAAATAAATCCAATTACAAAATGAATTGTAGAAATTATTTAATGGTATTAAAACTATAGTTTGTTTGATGTTTACTAGGGCTGTCATGTACCTGCGTCCTCATTAAAACTAAGCCCAGTTGATCGTATCTTTACACGACTTGGAGCAAATGATGATATCATGGCCGGAGAAAGTACATTTTATGTCGAACTCTGTGAGACTTCCACAATCCTCATGCACGCAACTAAGCATTCCCTTGTTCTTATTGATGAATTGGGTAAGTGTTTATTAATAAAATTATAAATTATCTGTTGCAACACAAAAAATAAATATTCATTATGTTAACAGAGAAAACTCTAATATAGTTCCATAAAACATTTGAGTGGATCAGAAAAATCTTTTCTCTCTTTTCCTGTTAAAATAACAATAGACTTCCACAAGTTGAAGTTAGTAAAAAAATACATTGTTTTAATTCAATAACTGAAAATAATTCTAAAAGCATTTGTTTAACTGTACTTAATTTATACTATTGACTAAAAGAATAAACAAGTTGATGCTGACTTGACTAAGTCAGTGCTAATTTGCTAAAACTGAAATGCTTCAAAATTTTTTGCTTTTACAGGGTGGCCAGCGACCGGGAAAATCGGGAATTATGCGTGAATTTTTAACGCCGGGAAAAAACCTGGAATTATGCGTGAATTTTGTGTTGCTCCGGGAGAAACAAAAATATATTTCCATGTGGTATTTTAAAGATGGGGTAAACGCAAATGTTTATAATTTTACAATTCATGACTTCAAATACCTTACGCCGCGCCGGAAGTAGACGTTAAACTGTACTCATGCATCCGAACAAAGAACATCGTGTCGTCTATGATTGAACCAAGCTAGGGATGAGCATCGATAGTTAAAACATCAATGTTAAAATCGGCAGTTTAACATCGATGTGACAATAACACCAACCTGAAAACATCGATGTATTTTAACGGGAAACATCAATGTATATTTAAAAAAAGCAATCGTTTTAGAAAACCTAATAACCTTATTTTAGTTAAAAGAAGGTTGATTTCCATTGCTCCTTAGCTTTGAGTTAGAAGACAATACGCCTTACTGAATAACAATACCTATATACTTTGTAAATTTCTGAAAAAGAGAGTTAGTTGCTGGTTAAAATTTGTTATTAAATAAATATCTATTATTTATTTATAAAATCGTTAAAAATAAAATGTATTTGAACTTAGTTTGTTAAAACTTTACTTAGGCCTAAGACAATAATTCCTGATGTGAAAGAAACAATCGAAGTAGGCCTAACAGAGTTAACTAATTGGTACAAAACGTAAATATTGCATTTATCTATGATGTTGACTTCTTATTGAAAGCAATAGTGGTAACTAATAATTGTTATTCTATTCTACCTCACTCGTTGAAATAACAGACGTGGTTTTAAAGGACTACAACTCAGTAAACGCGACGCAACGCCAATCGGGCTCCTTATCTCGACTCCCCCTCCAGAATTCACTCACAGTCACACCGGCCACACTGATGTAGCGCAGGAATGAGCTAGGTAACAGGTTGCGTGCTCTCTCTCTCTCCCTCTTCATAAAATTATAAGGTTTTATAAAGATATCTAAAGAATAAACGTATAAAAACATGGTTAAAATACCAAAACTTAGAAGATTTTTAACAAATTTGAAATTTGTGATCTTACTGTTAGAGATACTGGAAAAAATCAAGAAACCAATTTTGTAGGACATCAAATTTGCTACCTACCTGCAAAATGCTATTAGTTTTTCAATTCGACTTACTGTTAAGCCATAAACTGGCTTTGGGAAAAAAGCTTACACAGAGAAACGGTGCGGCCGCCATTTTTATTTTATTTAAGGGGTGAAAAATGGAAAAAAACCTTATATAAACAGAGCTTGGCCTAGGAATAAGGAACATTCATGCAAAAAATCATGACAATCGGTCAAAGCGTTTGGCCATAATCGTGAAATAGACAGACAGACATACACATACGAAATGCCGAACGGTCGAGCTAAAACGGAGACCTCGCTTCGCTCGGTCTATAAGATAATACTAAAGGAAATAATAAAGGCCTAGCCTTTTAATGAAACTTACATTCGTGTTTATTTATAAATACATTACATTGAAAATAGCCTAGATTGAAGTGAATACAATTATTTGACCTGTTATAAAGGGTACAAATCAGGATTTATAATGTTTTTGTTTAAAAGTGACGTCTAATAAAATAAATGGCTTTGACACTTTGGAGGGCTAATTAATTAAACGGTTGGTTTGGAAATTAAATTTGGCTTCTCCGTCTGATTTGAATTTAAATATGCCTATAAAGTTGTATTTAGTTATACATATATACATGTAGGGGGTCTACAGACTCTACAGTAATTAATTACTAAGCCGATTTCGTTAACCGTTATGGTTTTTGTTTTATGTCAAATCAAACTTACTCTGAAACAGTTTTTATTGTTTTACAAATTTAATATAGGTCGAACTTGCCCACAACGTTCCTATTCGTTTGAATCGTTTCTACAAATTCTTTCGTAGGGGAGTAGGCTACAACAGCATTCAAGGTTACAGAATCCGGCATCAGTTTGGGTTGGGGTTCTTATTGCGTGTTTACAGTTAAGTTTTAGTTGGTAGCATTGGCCTTATGGAGGCTTGCCGTGCTACTACCTAACCTAACTACATCGGCTCCTATTCACTACCACATTGAATTATGAATATCCTTGTCTCAGCGTTTAATTCAAGATCCAAATTTCTTCTTTTCAGTAACGTACCTTATGTTTAAGTAACCAATGCTTGCCTATGCTATCAACTAAGGTTATATTACAGTAACTCACGCGGCAGTGTTTGTTAACGCCTGTCAATCGCGATCGCTGCAGTTGTTTACCAATTAAAATAGAATAATTTTGTTGTTGCTATGATGAACAGTCCTGCAAACTCACTGACAGTTGGATTGTGCTTTGTGGTAGCAAAATGGAACCAGTTTGTATTCTCTATTTTGCATATTAGACTGTAAAAATACGCTAAAAATCTATTTAAATTTAACTAAACTAAAATAACAATTAAATTCATGAAATGTACAAGGCAATCAACTTCTACAATATGTAAAGTAAAACCCACTTGGTTGTTTTTACAGCCCAAAATTACCGAAGAGGAATGGGGAATAACTTAATACTGTAACCTATATAGTTTTTTCAAACGTTTATTGAAAACATATTGCACCGAGTTTTTGTAGACTACTCTCTCCCTTGGGAGATTGGCGAGACTTTTACTGTCCGATTCCCCCCCAACCAACCACAAAAAAAATCTGGTAAATTATTGACTGCCGTTTACATTACAAAATAGTCTTTTACTTGATTTAAATCAATCTAAATGTTTGTTGTGTTCCTTGTTCTCATGCCTCCTCTACGCTAGACCGCTCTCGACTCTCTTGTGTGTATGCGCGCACATACTATACACTCCATTTTTATAGCTGTCGTACCTGGTTCCGTTCAGATAAATAAGTAAAACTTGTTTATAGCTGTCGTACCAGGCTTCGTTTAGGTAAATAAATAGAACTTTTGTATAGCTTTTGTACATGGCTTCGGACAGGTAAATAAATAAGTAAATCTATTTATAGCTGTCGTGACTGGCTTCGTTCCCAAGGTAAATATGTAGAAAAATGTATAGCTGTTGTACCTGGCTTCGTTAAGGTAAATAAGTAAAACTTAATAAGCGATAAAATTACCGGAAATGCAATTGAAATTTACCGGGAAAACCGGGAATTATGCATGATTTTTTTTTCTTCCCTTGGCTGGCCACCCTGTTTTAGATAATTTCCTTAGTTTGTGTTATGCTGCATTGTAAATCACAAAACCATGATCAGTAAGACACATTAAAAGTTGTAGAATTAAACAACAATATTTTTACTAAATATTGTTCCATTAACTATGTTTTTTGTAATTTTTGTTATATAATATATAACCCACTGACTTTAATTCAAAATCGACTTTAGAACAACATTAAATCGTATAGTTCTAATTATTACGGGAAACTTTATTTACATTTCCTTGCCTTTGTTGCTTTTTTCTATAAAATCTAATTATTCATAACTATTAATTATTCATAATAATTATTGCTCATAAAATTTGTTAGAAATATTTACCTACTTCACAAATAACAGCTGTGTATTACCTATATCATTCTAAGAGAATATTACGAACCTATACAGTTGTGCAGCAAGACCCTCCCCTCCCCGCCCAGTTTAAAAGTGGTATATCTCGGAAATGGTCAGAGATACGACAGTAATGTTTGTAGTCAATTTTGTAGGAAATCTAATTCTCTTTCTTTGGTTTGAATTAATTGTTTCGATAAAATCAACTGTTCTTGAGGTATTTGCAAAAAACCAAAAAATGGACCTAAAATCCAAGATGGTGGCTGGTTCTGGACTCCTCCCACTTCAGGACTTTTCCTAATATTGATTTAGTATGGTCTAATGTCACATTTCCAGCAGTAATTTAAAACTATGGTTTAATGTTTTTTTTAGAGTCGTTTTTGGACTAAAGTCAGTGGGCTGTATATTAGCATTATATAAAATTACAGAAACACAGTTAATGGAACAATATTTAATACAAATATTGTTGTTTGATTCTACAACTTTTAATGTGTCTTGTTGATCATGGTTTTGCGATTTATAGCATTTATAAGGGAGCATAACACACACTAAGAAAATAATTTAAAAGCAACTGGTTTATACCTGCTATAGACAATAAATAACCCTTAGAAAAGATTACAGAAAGGAAAACTTCCCATCCCACATCTAAGAAAAAATGTTATACTACATTTTCGACTTATTTTTGCATATAGAATCTGAATCTGCATAGCCCGCTACGCTTTACTGAATCACCCTGTATATGGTTATTGTAAGGCCATATTTGGATAAAGGCACAATTCCATGTGACCCATCAGTAGCTGAATGCATGGTAAAGAAACTAAGAAACTGAGACAGAGTATCTATGGAGCCAACTGCAACATTACAATAGAAAGTTGGTGTAGTACAATACTCTTAACCAATAATCTGTTAGCTCGACCAATATAAAAGCTCTCTAAGAGGACAAGCCAGAGATTCCACAAGCAATGAAAGATCCTGGAGAAAGAAGAGTAGGAGGGAGCTTCTGTGTTTTGTTCTGATAACCAAAAGGCAATGGTTTCATACAAGGCAAAGAAAAAAGAAGTTACTACTTCCTACGTTACATGGAATAAATGATAATGGCAAGACACCTAAGATTAACCAAAAGGGCTATTATTAACACTTTTGACCAAATGTGTGGCCAGATCTGATGTCCTGCAGTATAAAGACAAAGAGATGACCTTAATTTATCTTTTTTGGAATGATAAATAACGGTTGTAAAATTTGATGTTATTTTGAAGGGAGGAAAACCACTCTCTAGATGGGAATTTGCTATTAAACTTCTATGTCGTCAAACCCTGGCTGGAACACCGGATGAGCTATCAGTTTTTTACCCACTCTATACACCATACAATAGTGAATGTACTGAGTGTTGAGATTACATAAGTACTACATAACCTCAGAAGAAAACTGCCCTGAAAAAAAGGGGGGGGGGAATGACAAGGGCTATTGTAGATGCTGTTTGAAGGCAATGTGCAGTAAACTAGTCAATCTAGAACTGTTGTAGTTATTAATTAATTGTGTGTTGAGGCAGTAAAGACATAAATGCTTATTTCTAGGTCGAGGAACTTCAACTTATGATGGTACAGCGATTGCGGCTGCTGTGCTAAAGGAGCTTTGTGCTATGCAAAGCCGCACTTTGTTCTCTACTCATTACCATTCATTGGTGGAAGATTTTAGAGATAATGAAAATTTAGCTCTTGGTCATATGGTAAGTTTTTTTATCCACCATCATACAACAAGCAAGTTTTTAACAAGCATTTTGCACACACTTAGAAAGAATTTGAAATACTTTCTGAAATTATACTTTGTCCTGTATTGTTTTTCCAGTGATTCTTTTACAAACTAGATGTGGCTTCATACTACATGTCGTTAACATAAAGATATTTACAAAAAATAATTCAAACCCACAACAAACCCGTTAATATCATAAAATATAATTTTTTTTTAATGTTCTAGGCAAGGGAGTTAATTATTGGTTTTGTTGAGATAAATTTTAATATGTCCGCCTGAAGTAATGTGCCATCAAACACAAGAAAAGTGTCATCGACATATCATGTATAACGTTTTAAGGAACACTTGCCGCATAGAAACATGCGTAAATTGAACTCCAACTTTGCCCAATATTTAATTGATACTAGCCACTCGTACACAAATTTCGACAAAAATTTGACCCCACTTAATTTTTGCAAAAAAGGTAGACTTTTGTACGCTCTTGAGGAATTTGAAATTTATAAGGAGTTTAAGAACAATCCATCAAACTTATTAAATGATCAGCTAGACTTTAAAAGCAATAGTATGTATGACACAGCCCTAGGCTATCAAAAAACGGTCCTCTAGTTACATTCTGTTATTAGTTAGGGTACCATGGTGTACACAACAATGTACACGTTTTACAATTGTCTGACAAAATTCAGTTTTAAAAGTGTTGTAATTGTTGTGTTTTTTTAACGTGTGTTTCTAATGTATAAGTGTAACTTGACAATGGGATTACGGTTCCGAAACTCATCGTAACATTCTAACGACAAAAATAAG
Source organism: Philaenus spumarius (assembly GCA_018207615.1). Lineage (NCBI taxonomy): Eukaryota > Metazoa > Arthropoda > Insecta > Hemiptera > Aphrophoridae > Philaenus > Philaenus spumarius. The sequence goes on from JAGFPH010000094.1 coordinate 139,318, forward strand.
TCACATGACAGACCAATAACAGGTAATATTTAATATTATTATTATTATACTATTCAAAGTGACTTGGAAATCAAGAATCATGCAACTTAACTATAATGACGCCGACTAGAGACTCAGTGGCTCCCTGAGATCATATGTATATGCATGGATCTCAGGTCGCCACACAACCTAACATGTATATGGATAACTGAGGTGATTAAAGGTACAGTAGATACAAAGAAATACGGAAAAAGAATATACAAAATGACATAATCTTATAGATTAACAAAAACTACACAGTCAACCGTGATACAAAACTAATATTGTATCAAATAACTCACATATTCTACTGCAGTTAAGATTGGTGGGAAAAGTAGTCTTTCAAATTCCTCTGTTTGATACGCTTTTTCTATTAGTTGCCGCTACTTCATGCCAACAATGCAGAAGCAGAAGGTCAGTTGGAGTAACTTGAGGCTGTTGTTCCATGTAACTCAGTGCCTTCTCAATTGCTTGAAGTCTGTCTGAGTTACGAAAGATATATATCTTTTGTTTTTAATACTGTACCTTGGTTAAACTAGAACTCGGATAGTTAAGGCTAGGTTTAAGATACTTTTGTAGTTTGATTTCTTTACAACCTCTTTTTTCCAGTGAGGTTGTTTTTCTATTTGTCAGTTCACAGACTTCCGAAAACTTGTTTTGTCTTTCCATAGCTGGTTTTAAGAAGTTCAACTTGAGGCACTCAATATTGCACCACCAACACCGGAGCACCTTCTTATATGTTTAGATTCAAGAAGTGCACTTGAGTTCATTCAAGATATGACTCTCCTAACCATTGGGGTGTCGTTCTGCTGGCTTCCGGGTCACGCTGGTATACAGGGAAATATTAAAGCAGACGCAGCTGCTAAGGAAGCCACTCAGTTTCTCAGCCTAGCATGAATAGGGTAATGTCATCCAACTATATGTCCTCTTTGAAACAAGCCTTGTTTAGACAGTGGGAAGAAGAGTGGGTAGCGGTACAAAACAATAAACTCCACCAAATTAAGGATACCATTAGCCAAGGATATTTTCAAACCGCCAAAGCCATCAAGAGGAAGTGGTGGTTTCTCGTCTACGCATTGGCCATTCTGGGTTAACCTACGGGTTTCTGATGCGTCAGGGGGATCCACCACTTTATCTTTACTGCCTAAATCTCTTTTCCATCAAACACCTTCTTTTAGAGTGTGGTTAATTAAAACATGTTCGTAAGAGGTTTTTCCTACCAAATTGCATTCGGAGGTTGCTGGGTGATGACACCCAGACCATATGGTGTTAGCATTTCTCCATCATTTGAATGTGATTGGTAACATTTAAAAATACTTGTCCTTTTATCCCAACTACATATTTCACTTATCATAAATGCCATGTTTAGATCAATATCTTGTTTTTCTGTTTTAATGAGAATTTATTGTTATGTAACAGGGCCTTTTACAGCTCTGTAACAAGTTGTTATAGCTTCAGTAGTGTTTGTAAATTAAATGTTGTAATTTTGAACCTGTAAAAGATTGTAGGTATCTGAATTTCCTTATTAAATTTATGAGCGTTAAGTAAATGCTCTTTGATTTCCAGGCAATGATAACCGTTAAGGTTTTTAACCTTTAAAAAAAATTTATGTTTTCGGAAACAGGTTAGTTTGTTTGTGATCTACGGTTTGACAGATCTTTTACGCATGCTTACTGTCTGTGTTGTATGTATGCTAAGTGGCGAAAGGGAAATGCTCTAAGTACACTGTACTACTGCTGCTACAATTCCCCTCTCTGGATTAAATGTTAACTCTGCCAAGTAATAGCATTTTACTATTTTAAGAAATTGATGAAAACCAAATTTGCTAAAGTAATTTGCCAAGAAATTATTTTTAGTAAGAATTTTAATGGGCCAATTGATCTAAAGAGTTTTACAAAATAATTTAAGATTATGAAGGTAATTGTATATTGGTAACATAATGATATAATTTGAATTACAGGCATGTATGGCTGAAAATGAATCCGATGAGCAGACAGAAGAGGACAAACAAGAGACCGTCACATTCTTGTACAAATTTGCCGCAGGAGCCTGTCCTAAATCTTATGGTTTTAATGCCGCTCGTCTTGCTGGTGTCCCTTCACATATTACAAAAATTGGCAGTACACGCGCGAAACAGTTGGAATTTGAATCAAATCTTAGGAAAAATTTTCAAAATATTTTTCAAAGAGATTTCAATGCAGCACAATTTAAATTACATTTAGCTGCATTTTGAACTATTGTTGGAATGTGATCTGAATAACTATGAATATTTTATCCTAGTTTTGATTTACTTTAATTTCTAAGACATTAAGTTTGTTCTTTTCTTAATTACGAATATTAATGAAGGTATCTTTAGTTAGGTATCTCATAATTTAGATTAAATTTTTTAATATGCAAAGCTAGAACAATTAGTGCAAGAACTATTAGGCGCTATATTTAAAAATTTTAATTTTACATCTATTAATTATGTTTTACTTATAAAGAACAGTGTTTTCTATTGATAAGTTATTGATAACAGTATAAGTTATGTTGTAGGGGTTACACTTTCTATTCGTTGTTTCAACCCAAAATCTGTACTTTATTTAAGATTGCTTGGATTAGAAAAAAATAAACTGATCGAATCATGACATCTGACTCGAAGGGGTTTTAGATTCATAGAATATCTATGAGCCATTTTGTTTCGTTTGACTCTAATCTCCAAAAATATCAGTATTTTCAGTGTAACTTTGAACACAACTTTCAAAATGTTGTTGAAATTAAAAAAGACAATATTTCCTTTTGAAGTGCTGCAAATGGAATGTAGTAATTTCTTATTGCTTATTATGTGTGTTCAAAAAGTTCCTCTGCAGTGGTCACAAAGAGTAGGCCATGAGAAAATTTTGGTAAAGGAAATTCAGTAGTATTTTCATGCAGTTTATTCATTTAAGTTAATATTTGGTTGGATTCAGAAATCCATAACAGTATCATTCAGCATTTGTTATTTTCAAATAATATGAGTTACAAAATTTAACGGCTTGATGTGACAGAACATATTCCGATTTTATCGGAATAAAGTGGTAACTCATGAAAGGCATGTGGATTTTCTGAGCTCCACAAAGGATGACATGGTGTGTTTATTTTGCTTGATAAATGAAACCAATCTTCATCAATGAAAAATGTTTAAGTTGTCTATGCCATTTTTATGTATAGAATTATTGAACCACTAACAATACCATAACCCTTATGTAATCTGTTTTGAGTGTTGCTGTACTGAAAAAGTTCTAATTTCTTACAACCGTTCTTACACTAATTTCAGTTTTCTCAATGACTTGTCATCATCTCATTGGAAATATCAACCAGTTTATCCTTACTCAAAACACTAGGCTGATTTTCTCAGCGTATCCAACAAAAAAACCGCAGTTCGAAATATATCTATTAAATCACACTTTATTTCGTCCCTATAAGCATTTGAAAATTTTCACAAACTGATTTCTTGAATTTATTCTCAGCTTTTAAAATAATATGTTCTTCAATGGTAACCATTTCACACAAAAAAATATACTGTCAACATTATGAAACAAATTATGAAAACCTTGAAAACATGTTACAATGTTTGAAACTAAATCTAATCTAAGATGAAATTCACCCATGGCCTACCAAAAAGAGGGAACTGAGGGACTGTTGAACGTACTGTATACATTACTTATATGTCAACTTGATCGTACAAAATACAGTGATCATTATTATGTACACAGTATCTGTAGATGTCTTTATCTTAAAATAGGTATAGTTTATGTTGTTTTTATTCAAGTGTAAATAGTCTTGTTTAGTAATACAAATTGTAATTTTCATTGACATTAGGTTATATATATATTTATTATGAAACAACCAATCATTACAGCTAAACCTTGATTGTATGCTGGTTTTAATTAATATGTTCCTACTTTGTTCAGAATTAAAATAACTTTATCACATTTCCACCTTTATACTATTCATGTTTTTTTTTGTATTTCGTTAATTTTTCTGAAGAAAAAAGGATTATAAATTATATTAAATTTTTTACTAGAATTAAGTTCAATCCAAGAAAACTATTTGATAGTAAATTTAATGTGAAATAATATATTATATTTTACTTTTTGGTTGCTTACATTTTTATTGACTGTACATTACATTTAACTTTATTTTGCATTTTTTTTTTAAATTTAACTGAGTAATGTTTTTGCGATATTTACGATCAACAAGGCAAATTCTCATTTCTCTAATTAACCGTGTTTATAAAAGCACTTAAGTTGTATATTATGCTATGACAACTGTCAGTTCAAAAAATGTCTACATATAAATATAAAAAATATCCACAATAGTTTAGCATATCAAAATTTTGTAGCAGCATTAATTAATATGCTTAAGGTCAAGTTTTATATATATATATATATATATATATATATAAACTTTTAAATTTATCATTTTCAGGCACACTACAGAAAAAGCTACTGAACTAAATAGCGTTTCCCAATCAATTACTGTTTGTTATGCGTGATCAAAATCACAACCCATGTTAAAGTCAGGTTTGTTTTTGAGGTGGAATCACAGACTTGTTATTTAATATCATATCAAACTAAACAGCATTATTTCTTTTAAAATTCACTGTGATGTATTTGTTGAATGGTGAATTCATTGTTCCATTTGAGTTTTTGTTTTTATTAAATTAAATTTCTTCTTTAGTAAACAGCATGTTTTAAATGCAGCTCTTCTTATAATGCTCTTTGTTAATCATGCATTTGTATATTACAGTCTATTGTAAATTATAACTGAAGTACAAATTAATAAAGTTATTGTTATTCTTTTTTTCATTACTTTGTATTTTTAAATTGATTTTTTATTCACTGGTGAGAATGACACTGAGATAATATTAGATGTATCAGTTTGAGTACTTTTTTACTACTTGAAGTCAGTATTCCTGTAAACTTTTTGAAATAAAAGTGTAATTATTTTTGAATTATATGGATGTGGGGTTGCCATTTCAGCAAGAAATCTCACAGAAATATTTAATTTGGTAATAAATATAAATCGCAAGGCAAAACGAATGAGGGGTGGGCAGTAATAAATATAAATCGCAAGGCAAAACGAATGAGGGGTGGGCATTTGTTTGAGACTCATAACAAATGTAGAAAGCGCAATAAACCTCTAACAGGATTTGATGATTTTGATAGGGGGGTAATTAGAAGAACTATAAATAATTTTCATCTTGTTGAAAGAAGCATCCCTACAATTCCGAAGTTGCACTCGAAAAAAAAAACTAGAAACAATAGGCACATTCTTGTAGAACAGCAACACATTGCTTTCCAAAGGTGGGACTACTTAAATAAAATACAAAAGTACAGATCTGAAGGACGGCCACTAGTATTTATGGATGAAACATATATAAACGCGACACATAGCACGCCAAAATCATGGTCTAGCAGTTCGAAAGTAGGTTTGTGTACTCCGATATCAAAGGGCGGTAGGTTAATAATTATTTATGCAGGAGGGGAAATGGGCTTCTTAGAAAACTGTTTGACAATGTGGAAATCAACAAAGTCTACAGGGGACTATCATGACCAAATGAATTTTCAAATTATAAGAAATGGCTTCAAGAGAAGTTGCCTGAGAAAAGTGTTCTAGTTATCGTCAATGCACCCTACCACAATGTGCAGATTAGCAAGTGTCCCACTAGTAATTCTAGGAAGTCAGATATGCAAGACTGGTTGACACGGCACAATATACCATTTTCTAATAATACGATAAAAGTGCAATTGATGGAATTGATACGATTGCACGAACCAAACCGTAAAGAATATGTCATTGATTCTTTAGTGGACATGTCATTTTGAGATGGCCGCCCTACGATCCAGAATTCAACCCCATAGAGCTTGTGTGGGCCGATGTCAAGAACTGGGTTGCTGCTGACAATACTACCTTTAAATTTGAAGATGTAAATATCATTAACAACCAAAATATTTGAAGAGTATACACCTGAATCTTGGAGGAAAAAGTGTCAACATGTACAACGAATTGAACAAGACTACTTAAAACAACAGCCCTTAATAGAAAATTCCGTGGAACAATTCATAATTGAACTTGGTGCGGATAGTAGTGAAAGTGAAGACAATAGTGACACCGGCTCTGAGAGTGATGATCAGCTGTCAGGAATTGACGAGTTGGAATAAACTATCAATTATTTTGTAAGTTTTATCTAATAATATTATATTTTTTTATTGTAGGTAACTATCACTAAGAGTGAATAATATTTCTAAAGAATAAATTTATTGTGTAAACAGTTTAAACATTTCCACTTTTAAAATAGGCCTATACAGGGCGTTGAAAAAACGGAACGGCTGGATTTCTCAACTTCTATCAAAGGTAGACAAATGTATGACTTCTCATTTAAAAGCTTGTTTATTTGCAGAATTTGGTGACAACAAACATTTTTCAATTTGGTGGCCAACTTTAAAATTTCCAAAACAAAAACGCCTATTTTGTATTTGGTAATCAGATTATATACAATAAGTAATTTTATTATTCTTAGTAACACTGTTTTTATAGGAGATAATAAATAGTATAATGACAATTACCAAAACATAATATTAAATCCATAACATGTTTCAAACAAGTTTGTAATAACTAAATATAGTACATTTATAATATTATTATATAATATACCCTATACCTTGTTTCCGTCTTGTAACTTTTTTTGTCTTGCAACACGTTCCCATCTTCAGGTTTTATAAAATTTTACTCACATGTGAGCACGTCATAAGGTAACACAAACACGAATTATTGTACTTACAATGACACATTTTTTAAAACAAAACACAAAGTTTAAACTTTTTAGTCTATAAATAATATTATAAATATACTATATTTAGTTGTTAAATTATTGCAACTGGAGACATACAAATAAAGTTTGTAATGGTAAAAATACTTGGAGTGACAAAAATTCACAGAACATTTTTTTGTATAAAAATGATGTTGTAATGATACAATAAATAAGGTACAAGGAAGCATGTTACAATGTTAATGTTCATCTCGGGTTGGTCCTGGACATTCTGCATCGAGGTCTGCGTAATCTTCATATGTTGTTCCACACCAAACACAATAGAAGTAAGTGTTACGTAAATACAATGTTAGCATTTCCAGTTTTTCTTTGACCTAAGCATAAAATAATAATCAAAATTCTAATATATAATGACAGATTTTTTAAAATTTCAAACTGGCTAGTTTTTTTTTATATCCTACACAAGACACGCTTTCAATTTTTAGGTTTTAGTAACTCCCTCATCTCTCATCCAATTTATAAAATGTCAACAAGCTTTAAAATGTAAGTTACTAGATATAAAGAAGCACACCAATGTTTACCATTTAAGTTATGGTAAACTGAGGTTCAATTAAATTATCTGAACTATCTCAATGATCATATTTGCGATGAAACCTTCCTCAAGAAAAACAGTGCTTGTCTACATTGCAGTTTACATGGGATAGTACATAAATACACAAACAACATTGAAATTGTGAAATTACATCTACATCTTATGAGTTCTTTTTATATATAAAGTACATTAAAGTGATTTACCCCTAACTTGACTATCTTGGTCAAGCGATAGGATTTCTTTCCAATTTAGGTAAGCATTGAAACAGAGCTTAAAATTTTTAAAATCTTAAGATTAGATTAAAGTCTCTAGCTTACAGAAAAGTCTTGTCCAGTGTCAGGTGTTTCTTCACTTTCCTTATCAGACTCCTCTTCATTATAATTTTCTACTTTTGTGTTATCATCAGTGTCACTGGAAGATGATACTTCTGGCTTCTTAACAACTTCAGGCCAAAACCAGATTTCCTCTGGTTCAAGATTGTTCTAGAAATTTAAAAAAAAAAATGCACATTAATTGGGGTTGTAGTCAAATTTTGTAAGAGAATAAGTAAAAAAAAAATATGGCTTTTTGGTCAAATAAAATAAAATGGATTATGGTAGGCTCAGAGTCGTAATAAGACAATTTTCATATAGGTACCTTTTTAGTTTATAAAAAAAAATTATTTTATTTTTCTACCCAATTAATCAAACAGTTTATCAGTATTAGTGGATTTTTATTGTTTAATGTTTTTACTTTAAGCCAGTTAGATTAATGATACTCCACAGAGAGCAGAGTACAGCATAAGTAAACTAGACATCTGTAACTATTCTCAAACTTGCACAGCTGTGTTGATGGAAACTGGAGAAGTTAACTGCTGGACTGTATCTTGTCAGACCTTTAGACGACTTATGCTAAGACTTGATTATATCTGAGATGGAATGACACCTTAATTTATAAAACATTTTATGGTAATTTACTACATAACATTACTTTGTACTTCTTATTCAAGGATATTGATTTCAAACCGACAGGAATGATGGAAATAGTTACAAGTACACTTACTACAATTTATATGTTTGACCAGCGAGTCATGACTAGAAATCTTTATATTATAAGAACAGAAAATGCCAATTCTTGTTTATAATTGTGTAAAATATTTATTTCAACTGCAGGTAATTTTGATGTGTATCCATTTTTACTAAATGTTCAAGATAGACCCAAGCTTAAAAATTTGTCATCATTAATACAAAATTGATAAGGTAAAGTAAATAATTATTTTAAACGACATTTAACTTAGATACTGAAACACAGTAATTTGTTTAAAATAGTTCAGCTCTCACCTGTTGGTCTAGATCTCTGCATGCTCGCTGACTCCGTTTCAAATCTATTACATCTCTCTTTTCCGCTGCTTGCTCAGTTAAACGTGCTCTATAGTCAGCAACATTGGTTAGTTTATTGATAGCCTCACTCCTACGCTTAGCTTTCATCTGTGAAACTTCCTTTAGAGCAGCTTGCCTTCCTAGACCTTGTCTATCTGTCTTCAATGTTATGGATACTGGTTCTATCCTGCCAGTACCTATACAAAATATGTTAAACATAAATTTGTAAATAATCATTTAAAAAAGGAGCTTTGGAAAACATGTCAAAGCAATTTTTACTCGTTTTATTGGAGATGTTAAGTTATGTTTTCAATCTTGTACTATTTGAGGGAAATTGTACCTTTAATCTCAGTTAAATATATGTTTAACAACAAAGGTATTATTGAAATCACCACTAGAAGGTATGTTAAAAAAACAACAGAGTTTTTTAATTACATGACAATAGAGCATCAGCTCGTTTAGTCTCTTCAGATATTGCTAATTGACAGGGTTCCTACGGTCATTGGAAGTCAGAGAAACAAAAACTAATCAGGGAACTTGTGAAAAAGTCAAGCCTTTTTTACTTCAGCTTGCCGTAGCAGGAGTTTTTTCCTGATACAGTGGAACCTCAATAATTCGAAATCCTTGATAAATAAATTTTTTTTTATTCCCCTTGAACTTCCTTATCTTTTGCAATGTTAATTTTACCTCTACAAATCGAATAGTTTATGAGAAACATCTTGATTAATCAAAGTTTTACGGTATTTTCCGTCGTTAAAGTACCTCTATAAATCGAAGTTTTAGCTCAAAAACCTCTATAAATCGAAATCGTGCAACCGCTGCACCTCTACAAGTCGAAGTAAGGGCAAGAAACCTTCTATTAATCGATGTTGTATGAAATTTCTTATGATTCAAAACATCGATACTGTATTTTACTGGATACCAATCTTTTATTCTGTCCAACGCTCCTGTTGTGATCTATCTCAGTCTTGGTCCAGCAGTAGAGTAGGTTCAATAAAGAAGCAGTTTGAAATTAAAACTAACTACTTCTTTCATTTTAAAGCACATATTAAATTTTATAATTGCATTATTAACCATTACAATAAAGTACAGTAGACTCCCGATTATCCGCGATAATGGGTGGCTGAACTTTCGTGTATAATCGAAATCGCGGATAATCCGAAACTAACCTAAAATGCCCTAGAAATAGTTCAAAATGACCGTAAAACTAAAATAAGTGCTTAATTAATCTTTACAAAAGGTTCAGGTAATAACAATTGATTTAAAATGCACAGTTACGTACCTTTATATGTTGGAAAAATTGCATAGTTTCACACACACTATTTACATATTTACAAAGAACAAAAAAAAAAAAAACAGTCCAGTACATAACTACTACAGTACCGTACTACTGTTGTCAAAATGCACTTTCAATATCAATCTCTATCAGCATGGAGTAAAAAAGTCCTTTATTGACGGGGGTGGGAATAGTCCCGTTATGAAGGTTATATGTTTACTGTATTGTCTTTGAGGTGGCGCTACAGTCTGCGCGCGAGATAATGGGCCTTCACTCGCTAAACTTTGTTCGCCGTAGTATCGCATTTGGGTTATTTTACATATTTAATTTGTATTTTTTTGGCGATCGCAGTTAAGCCGCAACGCGGGTTATCCACTCGTGGATAATCGGGGTTCTACTGTACTGAAATTAATATTAATGCACAATGTACACAAAACACTGTATTTTAGAAGGCAATCACTTCTCCTGATATTTATTGCTTGCACTGAATTGAACCTCTATAAATCGAAAATTGGGGAGGATGAACCTTGATAAATCGATCCTTTATTATTCGAAATACTCAAAAATTCTAAATTTCCCCGTTCTCCGTGGGATTCGATTTATTGAGATTCCACTGTACAATTTCCAGAGTATGTTAAAACTCTAAAAAGTAGTCTATTTTTAAGTTACTAAATATACTTAAACCTGCATGTACTTTCTTTATCGTCAGTGGATGGTGAAGTAAAGAAAACAGATGTAGGGTAGGATGAGGCTAATGTATGCAATAGAATTATGTTACTAGAATGCAAATGTTGTAGTAAAATACAGTAATTTCAAAATGAACCGCGAGTTGGTCAGTGAAGTTGAGAAAAACTCAGGAAAATTAATTACCAAAATTCTGTAGGACCCTAGTTTGAGTGCAACTTCATTCACTGTTCGTGGTATTTTTTGCAATTACTGATTTACAGGAGCAAAGATGCAATGTGAACTTTTATGTTAAACTAGGGCAAACATTTACAGAATCTTTTCAACTTTTGTAGAAAGCTTGTAAACTGATGTTCTTTCTGGTGCACAAAGTTACAAATGCTTTACCCAATTTAAAAGATATTGTTAATCAATTAAAGATGACATTCAAACACCTATTTTAATAGATAACACCTACATTTAAAAAATTAGGAATCTTGATCAAGACAATTATTATCTGACTGTTAGAGAATGTGCAGAAGAGGTTGTAATCTCAATTGGACCATGTCAAGAGTTTTAACAGACATAAAGTTGCAGCCAAGTTTGTTCTTCGTGAAGAGCAGAAGGAACATTGTATAAACTTTTGTCAAAAACTCCTTGAACAAGCCAACGATATTGAAAAATCCAATCAAAGGGTCATCACACGAAACGGGTTTACATTAGAGACAAAAGTTCAGTCAATATCATGAGTTGGCAAAGAATATCCACACTAAAAAGAAGCACAACAGTCTCATGGAGTTGTGTATATTGATTTTTGTGAAGGTCAAATACTCAAACCATTAAAAACAAATGCACTTCAAATGTTGTGCAAAAAAAATTATGAAAAAGATACATCAGTTCTCAGTTGTGACAAGACAACTTGTGGTGACAAAGCTAGCCCATTCATCCTTGTTAATTCTCAACTTTTTTGTTTTGTGTCAAAAAATCAACAGACTGTTTTACCCATGTGTAGCTTGTCCTCAGACTTTTTTTATTTCTAAAATTAAAATCAGTATTTAAACTCCAATAAGAAGAATTCATTAAGAATTAGTGTATTTATATAACTTCCATTTTCTTAAATGACTCATTGTATTGGTTGTGTCAGTTGTGTGTCTTTGATTTGTTTTATGTGGTTTTTGTTTGTTATATCTTGTTAGTGTTAGTATTGTAAAGATACCAAAATTCGTATTTATTCTTAAAGCAGTTGGTAAATCATATCAGGGATCATATCATTAGTCATCAGTCCCTGATACTCATAATCATAAAAAAGGAAACACATAGCCCATTATATTCATATACCATTTCAAAACATTAGTAATAAGATTTCATCATGATATGTAAAAAAAAACCTATATAGGCTTAAGTGTAGGACAAAGAATATGTAAAAGGCAGAAAGAAGAAATAATAATGATGAGGAGGAAGAAGAGGAAGATAGTTGCAAAAGAGAGGAAGAAGAAGGTAATCAATTGTAGAAGAGTTTGTTACTAGCTTTGTTGGAGAGCAGTGGATTTTTAGTTTATGGCAGACATTTTTAAAACCTACAACATTCATCTGCTAAATTTAAACCAGAAGAAATAGTATCAAGTACAGTATAGGCCTATAAAAAAAAAATTAAAAATAGAATATCAAAAAATTTTAATATCCACCAAGACATTTTGGGTGAGTCAACTAAATTAGTACCTAATCACAAAACATCAGATCTGCAGACTTCCATTACAAATTCA
>JAGFPH010000094.1:151790-196235 GCA_018207615.1 Philaenus spumarius
TCCCAAAACGGATATTTCCACAAAAATCTCAACATCGATTTTTTTCGCAATCACTATACTTTCTCTATACTATAGTATAGTGAGAAAGTAAAAGATTGATTAAAGGATATCCAAAAGAAGCTTTCCAAGATTACATAGTAAAGAGGAAACAACGCAAGTAAAAGTATGTAAATAGAGGATGAAGAGTACTTTGAAAAGGACTAATACTAAAAGTTGTCCTATAAATAATACAAATTTGAACAAAGTTTTGTTATTTTTTAATGAACACACCTTGTATGTTAGTGCTTATTATTAAAATTAGTGCATAAGAATAAGATACAGACATACATTTCTTTGACATTGTGATACTTTAAAAGTAATAAACCAGTTAAAATGTTTTACGAAATGTTGAATGTATTTTACTTACTAACATAAAACTATGCCATTGTAACAGTAAAAATATAAAACCTAGTGAATTTGTATATTTATATTTGAAACTATAACTAAAACAGTAAAAACTATTGTCATGACTGATAACTTACAATTTATAAATTAAACATCTAACCTGACTTTCCAAGGGCAGTTCCAGGTTGAAATCCAAATTTTTGCATCATTTTAAAGCCAATATTATCACAAGGTATGGGTTGTTTCAATCCATCTTCTCTATTTTCAGCTTCAATAATTTTACGGGAAGGATTAGAAACTTTGTTTTTTTCATCGGTTTTCTGTTTTTTCTTACAAATTTCATGTTGACGTTTCTGAGAATGACTTTTTAAAAGGCCAGGCCTTATGTCTTCTTTCACACTAATAATTTAAAAACATAATTTTAATAAACATTTTGCTCAAGAAATATTTAATTTTGTTTAAATTAAATAAAATTTCTTTTTGTAGGTCCTAATACAATAAAAAGGTTCTTGTATGTATTAATTTGTGTAGGCCTACATTTATTTCACGTAAACTTGTAGAACTAAGCATATTCATAATATACAGCAAATTCATTAAAAGCTTTCCACATTTATTACTGAAAATCCATTTACAAAAGATTCTGGTAAAGCCAGATTTTAAAAAAGCCCAGTCAATACAGGGAAAACATAGGCCTTTGTTGGAAGTAATTAGTGAAAAGCTGAAATTTTGTCAGATGTTACAATAATATAAAAGGAGTATTTACACAAAAGTCCCCGCCCCTCCCCCTCTTGCTTCCCCCCCTACCCCCCTTAAAGTTCTCTTTTGAAAGACTTTTTTATTTTGTCAATATCTAAGAGATAAAAAGCGATAGAGTCATTTTTATTTTGTTATTCTAATTCTTATAATATTCTCTATCTAAAATGTTCTTTGCGTTTAAGCTATAAAACAATTATTTACCGTTTATTTTTGAATTTAATGTTAAAATTTTAACTTTTCTATTGCAATAATTACATGTTTAGCAATTTTTTATTAATATGAGACTAGTTATGAAAAAATGGCTCAAATAAAACTTTTAGGGTATTTTGCAATCTTTATATTGATATAAGTTTTATAAATGTTAAGTGCGACTTAATCGGCCTATCAAAGAGAGATTGCGCGTCGCGGGGCGTACGAGTCCTCGCGGGCCGGATCAGCCCCTTGGCATATCAGCGGTCAATCTGCAGCAAAGGCCTATTGTTTGGACTTTTATTTGTATAGCTGGTCTAATTATGGGTATTACAATGGTAAAATTGACATAAATATTTATTTTGTTTTTTCATTATTTATTTATTTTCTGGTAGTATTTATTATTGCAGTGATAAACACACAATATGATTTCTTTTAGCCAAGCCAATAAAGGGGGGAAATAGGCAGAAAGCCTTTGTTGGATATAATTAGCGAAAAGCTGAAATTTTGTTTATGAAATTGTTAATGTTCTTTATATTAAGAGAGCCAGTTTTGGTTCGTAGGATATTCCTAACCCTAAGTCATTAGGACCATTCCATTATCCATCAAATATGGATCCACCATGCCCCGGTCTGGCTAAAACCAGCAGGTGTCAAGCAGCAGAACATGTTTTGTTTACTGTCAAAACACCATCATGGACCATCCACCCATCACTCAAATTGCTATTTACAATATCTTAAAATTGCCTGGTATATATATACAATACTGGCACATAAAAGTAGAGTGTTTCAGTTTTATATAAGACAGTGGAAACATTCTTGCTACTGTTTTATTCCAATCCAGTTTCGTCTTGATCATCAATTATTTCATCTACATTATTAGGACTGTTATCACAGGAAAGCCCATTACAGTGCTTACACATGGCTGAACAATTAAGTTCTACTTACAGACACCTACAATATTTAAGGCAAGATGCCTTACAGCTGCAAGACACGAGGTGCAGAAGGTCATCAGGCGCAAAAGCCTTAGAACTTAGTGTTGGTGTTAAAGCTTTCCTGTAACCGCTCCATTTTCTTTCATATTTTCCATCTTCCAACTCCAAACTGTAGCATCCAATCTGTTACCAAACCCTGAACAAATGCTGATGAGGGAGTGGGGATGCTTTGCAAGGTTTGACCTTAGATTAGATTTTTTGCAAGTGTTTGCAAGTTCATTGAAGTTTGTGTGCTTTTTCTCTTAAGATAAAATTTTCCCCGTTTGTTTTCAGTTCTTCTTTGGAATCATCTTGATGTAGAAACACCGACGCTTGTGTTTGAGCTTCTTCTGGCTTTTGTAAAATGTCCAAAGATTTTATTTTTCCCAGATCAAAGAAAGAAGATGTTGTGCCACAACCTGTTATGGCATAAGCAAACAGATTAAGCTTCCTTTTGTCGTTCAACTTTTGATGATTTTGGAAATACTGTAATACACTTTTCCATGTAATCGTCCAGTTACTGGTTTTCAAAAGTAGATTGTTTGGTCCTCAGGCCCAAGCACTACCAACAGCATTAATAAATTTGTGTAAATTGACAGTAAACAAAACATGTTCTACTGCTTGACACCTACCGGTTTTAGCCAGTCCGGGGCATAGTGGATCCATATTTGATGGATAATGGAAAGGTCCTAAAGACTTAGTAGGGATATTAATATCCTCCGAACCAAAACTGGCTCTGATTTAGATTAACAATTTTATAAACAAAATTTCAGCTTTTCGTTAGTTATATCCAACAAAGGTTTATTTTCCCCTTTATTGGCTTGGCTGAAAGAAATCATATTGTGTGTTTATCACTGCAATAATAAATACCAGAAAATAAATAAATAATGAAAAAATAAAATAAATGTTTATGTCAATTTTACCATTGTAATACCCGTAATTAGACCAGCTATACAAATAAAAGTCCAAACAATAGGCCTTTGTTGCAGATTGACCGCTGATATGCCAACTGGCTGATCCGGCCCGCGAGGACTCGTACGCCCCGTGCCGCGCCATCTCTCTTTGCCAGGCCGATTAAGTCAACTGTCTGCACTTAACATTTATAAAACTTAATAATATAAAGATTTTAAAATACCCTAAAAGTTTTATTTGAGCAATTTTTTCATAACTATAGTCTCATATTAATAAAAAATTGCTAAACATGTAATTATTGCAATAGAAAAGTTAAAATTTTAACATTAAATTTAAAAATACACGGTAAATAATTGTTTTATAGCTTAAACGCAAAGAACATTTTAGATAGAGAATATTATAAAGATTGGAATAACGAAATAAAAATGACTCTATCGCTTTTTATCTCTTAGATATTGACAAAATAAAAAAGTCTTTCAAAAGTGAACTTTAAGGGGGGTAGGGGGGAAGCAAAAGGGGGAGGGGCAGGGACCTTTCAGAAAATATTCCTTATATGATCAACTAACATCCATGAAAAAATCAGCTTTTCACTAATTAGTTCCGACACAAAACCTTTATTGACTGGGCTTTATATCAGTGTTTACTTTCCTTAAGGGATCAAATTTTGAAATATTTAAAGTAGGGAGAACTTCCCCTCAATCTCCGTAACCCAAATTTGTAATGAAAAATTATAGCTTCTGATACTTCAAATGAAAAACATAAAAATTTAGAATTAACAAAAAAGAAATCTGCTTAACTGTTTGCTAGAAAATAAGCCATTTTAAAAACTCATGTCGAAAAGAATTCTGCAAGAAATATTTAATGATTTGTTGTCAAATCTGGTAGAGCTCAGTTTGGAGTCTTCCAAGGACCTATTCTTTGCCCTATTTTATTTGTATTATATATTAACCCATCATCTTCTGACAATACTGACAATGTAGATCAAGTATGCAGAAGACACAATCATTACATTCTCTGAGCCAAGTAGATGACATCTAATTTAAAAGCTGTGAGCAGGTTTCTGCCGTTAGTCAATTTTTTTATAGTTACATTTTTTAATAAATCCGAAGAAGAACTGCATGGATTTTGGTTAGAGTTCCAAAGATTCTACCGGTCCAAGTCTTTTTAGATGAAGAATGACTTGAAGAGGTTGAGTCTGGTCAGTTCTTAAGAATATAAATACAGTAGAGTCCCGCTAATCCGATCTAAATGGGACCGAACCCTGTTCGGCTTATAAAATTTTCGGATTAACTGAAATAATGTAAAAAATGACGCTAATGACTCAATAAAAACAGTCTATTGTAATGCTAGCAAAGTGTACTCGAGTGAGGATGTTACCCCGTCCCTGCACGATTTCACTCTATACGATGCGATTAAAAGTCTCTTTTTTAGAAAAACTATTCGATCGACAAACCCTTTCGTTATGAAATAAAACTACATACAACCGAATAAAACATTCAAATGATTTTAGAAGCAATTGAATAAACCATTCCATTTAGAAATACGTGTTGTCGTGAGTGTAGATAGCAGAGAAGCAGAAGACACGAGCAAGGCGGCCGTGGCGGGAAACAGGTTCAAAGGATCTCGAAATCCCCACCCACTCACTATAAATTCTCGTCTCACACTCTGTTCTCCTTACTTTTTCCGTTTGTTTTCTAATTGCGTCTGGTTTCAGTGCTGTCATTTGATTAGTTTGCATACATGAGTGACTCTTTAATTTTTACAGGAATTCAATTTTTAGTAATAAATTAGGTAGGTTACGTACAGTGTAATTAATTAGTGTATTGTAGTAGTGACAATGGCTGGTAAAAGGAAACATACAGTGCGTTCAATTAAAGATAAATTAGGAGAGTTAACATGTTTAGACAAAGGTGAAAGTTCGACAAAGTTGTCTGTAGAGTTCGGTGTAGGCCACAATTACGGACTGGAAAAAAACCCGTACTAAGATGGAACAGTTTTGTGCATCTTTATAAGAAAATTTGTTGAAAATCGTCAGACATTAAAAACCTTGCAATATGAAAAGATAGATGAAGCGTACTTATGGTTTACTCAGGAGAGAGAAAAGGGAACACCATTAAGCGGCTCCCTCTTTTAGAAAAAGACTTTACACTTAAAACAAAATTTGAAGGGTGATGAATCTTTCAATGCAAGTACCAGATCGTTGGATAATTGATAAAACATCATGGAATTCACCAGTTAACAATAACTGGAGAGCAGCTTTCAGGGTCACAAGGCAGCAGAGGATGTATGTGAGTTCGCCAATCTAATAAATGAGCGAAATTATTCACTCCAGGAGGTTTATAATGCTGATGAAACTGGCCTTAATTTTACGACATTGCCTACAAACTAGCTTCAAAAGAAGAATTCAGAGCTCCAGGCTTTAAAATGAGCAAAGAAGGATTAAAAATAATTGCATTTAGCAATGCTGTGGGAAACCGCAAGCTGTCAATAATAGTGATAGGGAAAGCCGCAAATCCACGAGTGTTTAAAACTGTAAACATGAAGACCCTCTCTGTGTATTACAGGTATCAAAAAACGTTTGGATGGCTGGACACCTGTTTGATGAATGGTTCCCCAATCAATTTGTTCCTGCTGTAAAAGCAGCAAAACAAGTGATTTGCCAGCCTGTCCACTTCTTTTATTTAATAGACAACGCCCCTTCTCATCCAGACATTAGTAGGCCTACCTAGCGAGGAAATTAAAACAGTGTTTTTACCTCCAAATATAACCCAACTTTTGCAGTTCCCATAGATCAGGGTACACTGCAAAGTCTCAAGATATCATACAAAAAGAAGTTTCAAAGATGATGTTCAAGTTCCTGAACTGAGCGTAAAAAAACATGGAAAAACTATGGCCTGCACTTAGTTTTGTTGAGATTCCAGAAGAGAAGAATAAGTCAGAATTACTTCTAGAACTTGCACATGAAATTTCTGGTTGTAAAGACATTTTTTTTAGAACAATAGCATTGAATAAAATGTAAAACATCGTTTCTCTTTGTCCGTTTTTCATTTAAGATCACTTTTCTGAACTGACGAATGATTTTTAATGATTTTTTTCCGTTTAATTAATGTTTTGATAACCAAATTTTCGGATTAGCGGAATTCTACATGTATTATGCCTACATATATTATGTAGGCCTACATCATTTTTTGTTTACATTTATTTAAGACGTTTATAGTCTAAATAGAATTAAGTTTTAAAGTGTTTTCTTACGCATCCACATAATGCAATATTACTACCAGTGATATCACGGTTATTCTACAATTCGTAATGCTAAAATGTATTTAATATATAATATAACGCGTTCATTAGGCTACATATTTCACAGCTACTTTGCAATTCATAAAACTATGCACATATCTCATAGCAAATATATACCTATATTATAATATGTAAATAAAAAAAGTATAAATCTAAATATAAAATTTGTATAACTTATTTAAAATTTATCTTTCTACTGAACAGATCGAAAGCAATATAAAAACAAAAAGTAATAAACATTCCTAGCATTTTTATAAAAAAAGATTGTCATTAGTAAAAATATCTGTTTGGAGGTGTGTTGTAAATTACGCCATATAGGCCCTATTACATTTTTGGTTTACATTTAAGACGTTTAGAAATAGAATTACACATTAGGTTGTTTAGGCTATGTTTTAGAGCGTTTTCTTGTGCATATTTATGTTAGTAACTCTGACGCAATATAGAGAGGAGGCATGTTGTAAATTTAATATTAGGATTACCACATTTGTTATTCAAGGGTCTATAAACGTTTTGACACATTATTTTGTCCTTTTGTGAAACAATTAATTAACGTCACAAGTAGGCCTATATAAAATTAATTAATTCTTCATAACATAACCTAAAAATGGTAACAATATCTTACCACTCCGTTATAAATTTCTCTGACATGTAATCACATTCATCGTCTGTTGAAGCCATTATTTAGTTACAGCTAATGGCAGTAAAGCAAATTGAGATTATTTTAATTTTACCCTATTTCGTAAATTACCTCTTATTTGGTTTTGTTAACCTAAAACCAGAATTGATTATTTGCTTATTGGGTTGGTGGCACTGGGCAGTGGTTACTAGAGATAAATAATACCAAGAGCCAAGATTACTGGTGAAAATTACCTGTCATGTGAAAACTAAATACCAGGTGATCTTAAATGAAATCCTGACAAAACTGTGTTGTTGATAATATCAATCTAGGAGACCAACTTAATACATACACTAAAAGTCTAAAATGTACTATATTTCTATATTATACGATCTGCATTTGGAGAGGATTAACAGTCAATACATATTGAATAAAGCCAATAATAATTTGATTTAATTATTACTGTATTTTTTATTATTGTAATCTGATCAATACTAATTAATTCAGGAATTTATAAACAAAATCAGGTGGTATATTATCAAAAATATTCTATCTTTGGTAATTTCATTTAGATTTTTCGGTAGCCTTTTGATTTTTTACATTTATAGCACATTATCAAGATGTAACAATATTGGGTAAATAAATACACGTAATACTATCAACATATAGTTCATTTTACTCAATGGTGAAGTTAAAATCTGAAGGAAATTTCTGGAAGGACGTGGGCCAATCGGATTAGGCCAAGTATATACAGTAATCTACCAATCAGGTATAAGCAAGTTTTACTTCTTTGGTGTGTTTGTCCAATCAGAATTAAACACGAATGCAAGTAGGGCAAGAGCAGAAGAGAAACTACAGTTATATTTTAGATACAGCTATATTATTTCGTTTGGTTCCTGAAAGAATTGTAGGATTGTAGACCAGTTATTGGAAACTTGTGGACAAGACAAAGTTTGTGTGAGCTTGATTGTTCATTAGCATCTGGTGAAATAGGTATGTCTACAGACAAATTATGTGCTAAATTTAAATTCTTTACTGTTTTTGATGTACAACTTTAAATATTGAAAAAAATTATATATTAGGTTACATACCGGTAGTGAATTGTTTGGGGCCCAATGTATATATTAAATTGTATATTGAATCATATTTTAAAATTTATATTGTGACTTTTGTTGTTGTAATTTTTAAGTAATTTGTGAACAAAGGTTTTGTATTTGACATTTTGTGTTTTCTCCTTTTAGATGAACTGGATCAAAGTTAGGATTTAAGCCTTTGCACACGTAGACTCCAGTATTGACTGATAAGTAGTGTTGACGTAGTAGGCCTACAAGTTTTCTTCTTTTGCTGCGATTTTATCGAATTAAAATTCACAGTTTCAATAAAATTTTAGTCAATCAAATAGGCCCTAGGCTACCCTATCGGAATCAAATCAGTTTAATTTGGTAATTTTTAGCCTAGAGATGTAACTTTTATAATACTAGGCCCTACCTCTTTTTTACCTTGCAACTGTCTTTTCTCATAAAAAATTTCTATAATTTTACCGTTTGTAGCCTCTTCTGTTTACATTTTTGTAAAGGAATTGATTTTGGCCTAAGCTGTTAGTAGGCAAAGCCTGATTAATTTTATTTAAAAATTGTTTATAGGCCCAATATACAACCAATTTAGGCCTAATACATATATATTATGTACTTAAGTACCGGTAAATAAAAATATCTTTAAAACCTAAACATAAAATTTGAAGTAGGCCTAGTTAGGCTATAATTTACAGTTCATAAACTCATTAAACAAACGATTCAATATTTACTATATTGTAGGCTTATTAGGCTATAGATGGTAATTGATTATCTACTTTGACTGCCCCAGCCCTAATAGTGTCCAAACTTATACATGAGTGAGGTCTAATATTGCTTGTTTATTCATGTTCAGCACGTAAATAATGTATAAAAAAAATAATGTATTGGATGCTATTGGTGCTGTGGCAGTCAAAGTACACAATTACCCTATGGCTACATCACTGTTAGGCCTACTTTGCAATTTGGGCGTAAATTTGCTATTTGACCCATGGCAGACGACAACCTTTTTTTTACTAAATATAATAGGCTAGTGCTGCAACCTAAGTATATTCTACTAATTGAATGTTGAATTGGCCTAATATAACTTAATGTAGTTTTCAGTAGATTAGTGGTATAATGATTGTAAGATTACATTTACTTTACTTAACCCTCACCTGATATGTTTGCAGATGTGTGACTTTGTTATTTATGGCGCGTTTCGAAATCATAATCTCATTTTCAATTACCGTATTTATTATCATTTTTGAGGTTTTGATATCCTATGCATAAAAACACATTAGGCTATTAACAATAAATTATAGTTTAAAAAACCATGCTTTTATAGCAAACCGAACTAAAAAATAGTAAGTAACTTAATTCATTTTATTATAAAAAAGCATGGCGTGTTTGACATCAAATGTTACAAATATCAATATAAATAGTAGTTAGCTATTTATAAAAGTAGAGAGTTATTATAAAAATAGGTAGGCTATACTAAAACACACCCCACACCTTTTTACAATAAAATTAATGATTTTCTACAATTAGTTCGGTTTGTTATTAAAGCGTGTTTTTTTAAACTATAATTTATTTTCTTAAATTTTTAGTCTCAAAACGGAATCAAAAGTTTTTGTAATCAAGAGAATAGATTTTTTGTGTCTCGTATGTGTGGCAATAGATTTAAAATTTTATATAGCCTATATGTAAAATTTAGGCTGTATGTAAATTATTGTATTGTCATCAGTCTTGACAATTTTCAAGTTAATCGGACATCTTTAAGTTGGTGAAAATTATGTTGAAAGATTCCATTACATAGCCTGCAGGTCAAGCTAATATAAAGCGTGTAAAAAGTAGGCCTACACAACACATAATTTTTAGCACTAGACCTGTAATGATATTGAGTTATCACTCATTCTGGCTTGAAGAGACCCCTAATGGCTTACTTTTTGGAACCAAACCAAATTGTGGAGAAATTAAATTTAATATGTACTTTTTCTATAAGGCAAAAAGAACTTTTCAATCTGAATTAGACGTAGGCTACTATTTGTTTAGATAGGCAAAAGCCATAACCACTATGCTAACTGGCAAACTGATTAACCATTTTAAATTTAGCCTTTGAGGCATACTTATTTTCAAGTAGGCTACAGTAATGCATGTAGGCCTAAGCCTACCTTTGATCACACTTATTCGATCAAGTTTATTTTAAAACTGTGGTCCTATTGTCTTGTTGTAATCAATGATATCTGTAGTAGCATATGCTTATCTTTGCTATAGTTATCTTATCTTTTGTTGCTATTCATTCGGCCTGTATAATTTACAAGAAAGGCTAATAATTGTATTATTTTCGGAACAGTTGCAACGTTTAGTTTAATTACATCATTAGGCTAGTTAGATGTAGCCGATTTGTTTTAATACATTTATTGTAGCCTATATAGCTTGTATTATCTGCCCATTTATTTGAATAATTTCTTCAACCAGCTTTTGTAACTTGTTTTTGTTACAGTCACCAAAACAAAATGAGATTAGTACTAGGAATAGTTGGGGCATTTTGCCTCATCGCTACTTGTTTGGCGGCGGTTGATGAAAAAAATAAAGAAGTGGGGACAGTTATCGGAATTGATTTAGGAACAACATACTCTTGGTAAGTTAACAATGAACATTGTCTTTATGTCTTTAAGGAGAAATTTCAAGTTTAAGAAAGCTATTTTGATATAGACATTTTAGCTGAAACGTGAAAGGAATTTGTTTAATTCTTAACAAAATTTCATCAATCTGTAATTAATTAAATGTAGCTTGTTGCAATTATTAAAGACACAAGAGAAGACTATTTTGACTGAAGAAGATCAAACGATTTCATAATTATTTAAAAAAATGTAATTAAAATATGAGTTATCATTTAAGTATTTTAACTAATGTATCGTTCAGAAATAGTCAACATTATGTTAAACTTTTTTTTTAAATGAATAAATCATCTCTTAAGGTTTTTCTTACGATTGCATATTATCACAACTTCTTATTGATATATTCATTATTGTGTGTGCCTAAGCTCAGGAAGTAACAGTAGGAATTTTACTTAGGCCTATCTCTCAAAATAGAGGAGGAGGAAAATATTCATATTTTGTTCTAAAACTTTTCAATTTCCTAAAACTGATAGATTTTTTAAATAAAATGTTTTCAGAATGATCAGCAGTAACAATATGTGTTTTTTATTTTATTGTAAATTTCAGTTAACGTTTGCTGGAGTGTTAATGCGTAAATCACTTTTTATTTTCTTGAAACCAAAGAAAAATAATTAGTTTTGGTTATTAATTCATATTATTTACTCAGAAAGTCATAGTGTTTATTCAAAAATTCATTAAATAATTTTATGTTTCAGTGTTGGTGTGTATAAGAATGGACGTGTAGAAATTATAGCTAACGATCAAGGTAACCGAATCACCCCATCTTATGTTGCATTCACTGCTGAAGGAGAAAGGTTAATAGGAGATGCTGCTAAAAATCAGCTGACAACGAATCCAGAAAACACTGTATTTGATGCTAAGCGTCTAATTGGTAGAGAATGGACAGATTCAACAGTACAACAAGATATTAAATACTTCCCGTTTAAGGTATGCTTTAGTACGGTCTTACTAACAATATTATTAATACCGTAACGTATTTCTAAACAACAACTTATTAAGTAAGTGTACACCCAAACCAACTCATAAATGTGTAATGGAGACTTTTAAGACTATATTATAAAGCAACGGATACTACTGTAGCTACTTTTGGCCTGTTATAAACTAATTTCTATGGAAATGTCTACCTGGTCAATCAGTTTTAATGTAAAATCTGGATACCAAATGTTTGATATTTTGATCATTACACTGCTCTATCCAAGCTGTAAATGCAATATCTAATTTGTCTTGTTTACTTGCTGAAATTAATAAACCAAAATTTAATATTCAATGTTATTAATTATAAATAAATAGTAAATTTAAAGCAACGGTAATGATAAGGATGAATCAACTGTAAACCGGTCTTTTGCTTCTAGTCTTCTAAGACAATCCTGAGTAGGCCGGCAGAGTGGGCATTGAAGGTCCATGTTGAGTAGGGAACCCGCTAGGTGGACTGTTTTTCTCCTTTTTTTCCTCAGTACAACCACGAATTAGGGAAAACTTGGAAAAGTCAGAAAATTTCACTTTTCTGGAAAAGTCCAGGGATTTTGGAAAAATAACTATTTAAAATCATAGATAATTATAATTTTTAATTGAGAAGATAAACATTGAAGATAAGGTGAATTTCTAAATTATAAAATAAGAAAACTACGTATTCTAATACGTAAAAACAATTATCGGCAAGTTACGGGAGTGATTATAGCAGCTTGTTCCAATGCACTTGCCGTGATATGACCTTGAAACCTTTTTCTAACGTGCTGTTTCTAAAAATGTTAGTTTTATTATTAAATGTTTTCGAATTTGGGTATATTCGTATCAATTAATTAAATATTCAATGCAAATCTGTTCCGTAGCTGGATTACAAAAACCAATTATTTATTTCTTTTGTTATAATATAATGAAATATAATTTGAGTAATTCATTATTTAATTTAATATTTATAGTCATAAATGTGTAATTTGCAATTGCTGGTGGTTGGTACAGTAACATAGATAGTATTAAATATTTAACTGTTATAATATTACTTTGTTTAATTAAATATTTAATTAATTCCCTAAAATTGATTTGCTCACCAATATAATATGATTGATTTACTAAAATAAAATTAGCATGGTTTTGTTTGTGCTTTTTCTAAGATTTGGTCAGAGAAAAAGTTATTTAGTCAGGGAAATGTCAGGGGAATTTCAAAAGGTCATATCACTAGCCATCCAGTTGCTGCGTAACCAATTATAATAAGTTTTTGATGAATGAAGGTAAACCAGCATACATTTTATTTGTGTGGGCCACCGCCTTATACTGTCTCGGACCCAAGTGTTTGATTTTACCAGCATGTTTATGGGTAGAAAGTGTAGAAAATTTCAGTTATGACCAGCGCCAAAGGTCAAGTTAAACTGCTGAGTTTCTTTGAAGGACAGATCTACAAATTTCCAACTGGCTGTTCAGATGACTATGTTTAGAAACTATGTCGTGAAGTGTGAAAGGTTTAGTTTGAATTTTTTCATGGTCAATAAATGTATATAAAAAAAGTCTGGATTACAATTGACTCACTCTAGTTAATTCCTAAATTTTTGTTTTGAAAGTTTAGTAAGTTTGTGTAACTGGAGAAGTCAAGAAATATAGTATGCATGGTTTTGTTATAAAACACTGTCTGCTGTTTTCAGGTTATAGAAAAAAATAGCAAACCTCACATCCAGGTAGCAACATCCCAGGGCGATAAAGTGTTTGCTCCTGAAGAAATCTCTGCCATGGTTCTTGGCAAAATGAAGGAAACAGCAGAGGCTTACCTAGGAAAGACTGTACGTAGAACTTTTTTTCAATCTTGTAATTATTTTAGTATATAAGCCTATGTTTATGGTACTTCAGTTATTGATACTTTAGCTAAATTATTTATTTAATTTCTTGCTATACAGGAAAAGACCAGTATCAGATGGGGAGTCAAATAACATTAGAGGGCTATATTTATATATATTGAACAACAAAATCAATACTATAGAACTAGAAATAAAAATACAGAAATTAAAAAAAAAATATGTTTTAAAAGCATTATCTTATCTTGCACCCTATAAATATTTCATGTTGAATTATTTCTCATTAAATAATTGTGAAAAATACTTTATACAAAAAGGCATAATTTATAATATTTTGAACGTTAATGAAATACATTAGAGCACTAAGCCTATAATTTGTTATTGAAATAATTTTTTAATATACAATGTTTTTGCAACCTATTGTTAATATTTATTTAAAATGTTAATGGACAGATTTGCACCATAACATTACTTGTGTGTCTTTCTGTGTGTTTGACTTGATTGTCTCTGGTATAGATCAATATATCACAATGAAATTTAACATAGTTATAAAGCTTTGCTGATCTGCATAATATATTCTAACAATAAAAGGGTATTTTATTATGCAGATTGAGGAGGGGGGGGGGGGGTCAAAGTTGGAAAATTAAATATTTTATAATACCATCGAGAAAGTGAGGGATATCAAGTAAAGGGATTAAGGGAATATATATATATATCAAAATGATTTTTCTGTAATTTTGTGGTATGTAGTTTTTAAAGTTTCAATTACAACACCACGTGTGTATCACAAGTATTATCTATTTTCACAAGTACTGCAACTTAAGATTTGGAAAATATTTGGTGTTAATTTTGTACTTTACAGAATAAAAATAGTGGATCCAAAATTTTGTGAAAACTTATGACCAATATGTTTTTATTTCTGCAGGCCAATATGTACTGTGTTTGAAAGCCGTCCCTTTTTTTCTGATCACATCATCAATATATAGTGAATTTCTGTGGATATTGTTATTTTGGTTAAATGCTTAGTTTAGTAGTAGATATACATGATATGTTCAAACTTTGATGTTATTAAATTCGTTTTGGTTAAAACATTTGGGGTTAAACAATATTCACCAGTTTATTTACTAATAATATAGAATTCTGTCCTACCTATTGTAAGTAGTGATAGTCATAAGTATTGCTTGTTCTGTCAAAGAGATCACCATTCTATGTTGCTAAGATTTATGTAAGAATACAGTAGCGCTGTTATATATATCTTTTATAGGTACAAGTTTAAGAAATGCTTGTACAAAATTTTAAATCTAATATTAGAATTATTAAGGACAGAAATCTTTCATTATTTGAAAACCTATTTTTATAGATTATCTTTTAAATTGGACTGGCAATTTCACTATATAGTATGGGTCTAATTTTGTTGTGTAGACTTCAGGTGTATACTAATGAAACCTGTACCTGACTGATACTGTTATATTTAGGTAACACATGCTGTAGTAACCGTTCCTGCTTACTTCAATGATGCTCAGCGTCAAGCTACCAAGGATGCTGGTACTATCGCTGGATTGGTTGTTATGAGAATTATCAATGAACCGACTGCCGCAGCTATTGCTTATGGTTTGGACAAGAGAGAGGGAGAAAAGAACGTGTTGGTATTTGATCTTGGTGGTGGTACTTTTGATGTATCTTTACTTACAATTGACAACGGTGTCTTTGAGGTAAGGGTTACAATTCTGGAAACTTTAAATCAAAAGCTTGGGAATGTTTAGTCAATTATTTAGACATTTTAATGATTGTATTAATATGATTGTATCGCTAAAGACAATTATAAATAGGGCAAGATCTTTTAAGTCCCGAAACATTAAAATTTATTCTAACAGAAACTGTAAAACTAGTAAGACATTTTATAATTTTTGGTTAGAGTAGATAAATTAGTTGTGTGTCATAATACATACAGTAGAACCCCTCTTAACCGGCCTCGGATCAACTGGTCCTCGGATTAACCGGCCTATCCCAAGGAACAACAGAGTCAAATATGTTAACTGGCCGAAGTCTCAAACATTGATTGTTTGACGAACATTTCCTAGAAAATAAAGCGGGGTGACGCAACGTTAGGTGTGCGGCAGGGGAACAGGGGAGGAGGGGTGTAAAAAAGAAACAAAGGATGCCGCTTTGTCGATTGATTCAAAGAAAAAATACAGTTGCCGCGGAAGCAAGAGGGGAATCACATCTTGCTTCCGCGGCACCTGTATTTTTTCTTAGAATCAATTAACAAAGCTGTATCATTTGTTTCTCTTTCTTCGTCTGTTGCTTTGTCGGAACCTTTACTGAATTTCGTGAGAACAAAAGTTCTTGCACGTATAAATTAGTAAAATAAGTTTTCAAAGTTTATGTAAGTTAAAATGTTTAATTGGTTGGTGTTTGTTTGCTTGTGTATATAGGCTACAGTGCATAAAATAAAATGAGTTGCAATAACGTCTCATTTGCTGGGTTATTTATGAAATATGTATTGTAGGTTATTTTTGAACAAACATCTATTTTTTACGGGAACCTCGTATCAACCGGCCAAACTCGTAACCGGCCAAGGTCTCGGTCCCGACCAGACCGGTTAAGAGGGGTTCTACTGTACATTATAGTCTTCAATACATACATTAATTAACCAGCAAAATGTGTAGCTAAAAGTAAAATTAAACTCTTGACATATTGTATAACAATGTGTAATTAATTACCTTATTTCAACCGTCGAGCACTCTAAAATATATCCTTTTTGGATTACCGGTTTCAGTGATTTATGCCACCATCATCAGATCAACCTCAACAAGTATTCATTCCACTTTTGTGGAACACGTAACAAACTATACACAATTAACTTAAATCATTAAAAAACAAACACTTGAAAAAATTTAAATATATACACTGTTGAAAAATCAACTTCACTTGTATATATTGTATATATTTAAATTTGTTCAAGTGTTTGTGTTTTTTAATGTTTTATGTTAATTGTGTATAGTTTGTTACGACGTGTTCCACAACAGTGGAATGAATACTTTTTGAGGTTGATCTGATGATGGTGGCATGAACCATTGAAACCGGTAATCCAAAAAGGATATATTTTAGAGTGCTCGACGGTTGAAATAAGGTAATTAATTACCCATTATTATAATAATTGCATTCTTAGAAGCTAATAAACATCATGTTTAACATACATATTATAGTCTATGCATTCATGTTTATTAAAAAGCTTGTTAACTACTCGATTTGTTTAAATTAATCTGTTCTTATAAATTGTATAATAATTTGGTTTTCGTAGGCAGATAGAAATAGATTTTATGTTTTATAAGTTGTAATTTGTAAGGCTGATTTGAAATATTTATTCTAGAAATTAACTTATAATTTATAATAAAAGTAAATTTATTACCATTGAGTGATAAAGACTTTCTTTTTCTTTATAGGTAGTATCAACTAATGGAGATACTCATTTGGGTGGTGAAGATTTTGATCAACGTGTAATGGATCATTTCATTAAGTTGTACAAGAAGAAGAAGAATAAGGATATCCGTAGGGACAACAGAGCTGTTCAGAAGCTCCGTCGTGAAGTAGAAAAGGCTAAGCGAGCTCTCTCATCAAACCATCAAGTCAGGATTGAAATTGAAAGTTTCTTTGATGGTGAAGACTTTTCAGAAACACTTACTCGTGCAAAGTTTGAAGAATTGAACATGGTATGTAAATAATTTTCACCATTTTATTTAAACTGTATTATTTTACGTCAATTTAATTCAACAATATTCAGTTACTACTTATGAGTTATATCAGTTTGAGCTTTTTAACTTGCTCTTTTCACAGAGTTTATTCTTAGCACATTCAAAAATATATTACTACTTTTCACTGAAAATTGTTTTGGGGCTACCTCATGTTGCTAAAAAGTATTTTTATCTGTTTGAAACTTTCATTGTCGGGATTTTTTACAGCAGTCATTTTTATAATAAGAAGTTAAGATATCTACCATAAGTTAATCATATTTTTACTTAAGATCAACCAACATGTTAGACAATTTGTAGGCCTATGTCTATTTTGTTAAAAATAAATCTTTAGATAAAACACCATTTTGAAAGCTTTTTTGTTTTGGTTAATAGTTAATCACATCATGGTATACATTATTTAATACATTTAAAAAATAAATAAAGCAAATAGTTATTAATAAATTGTATAACCTACAAAAAGTTTTATAACCTATTTTTTAATTATGCACAGTTGTATTATTAAATTGTAGGTTCTACTTAACAGTAAACCATTTAACATTTATTATTATGTTTTTATAGGATCTCTTCCGCTCCACAATGAAACCAGTACAGAAAGTCTTAGAAGATGCTGACATGAATAAAAAGGATGTTGATGAAATTGTCCTTGTAGGGGGTAGCACACGTATCCCTAAGGTTCAGCAACTTGTCAAGGAATTCTTTAACGGCAAAGAACCGTCTCGAGGAATTAATCCTGATGAAGCTGTAAGTTCAATTTATAAAACTATAAAAAGTAGCCTACTTCTAAAAGTTTTTCTTTTGAAAATCTTGTTGATTTTTTAAAATAGTCTTTAATAATAGACCAAGTAATATTATATGTTGATTGTTTAGATTTACTATTCACATTTTATGTAACTATGTATAAACATCATTCTGTAACATTACCATCCCTCTCTCTCTCTCCCTCCCTCTCCTAATCACTTTGGTATTTCACTTTCTCTTGTTCTAGTTATGTTAACCCTGTTTGTTGTTTAGACACTAAGACCACGCCCATTCTTGGAGAAGAATATAAATATGTAGCTTAGTCCTAGATTAAACTAGTTATAAGTTTTTAGTTGTAGCGCATGTATCACTGAAGATGACAACTTTGTCGTTGAAACTCGTTTGATTATTAAACGTATGTGTGTGTAATAATTAGTGTATTGTTATTATTTTTAAATATAATGACTTCATTTTGTTTCATTTAAGACAAACTGCACAATAATCGGTTCGGTAGATCTCCTGAAATGGGTATCAATAAGGTTGTAACCTAACACCAAAAGTGCCCTTATAAAAATAGCGACCAAATAAAAATGACACTTCTTCATAATTTTTTGGTAATACTGACAACAAACATTTTTATTTCATTTAAAACAAACTGCACGAAAATCAACCCAGTAGATCTCCAGAAATAGGTATCAATAGGATCATCAAACGTTTAAGGATATATTACATATCGTTAGGCCAGAATGACAAGGTTCTATCTGAATTTTTTATTTTGCACTAACTCTTATTGCTCTATGTTGTCTAATAAGCCATTTGCTATAAGTACAAAGTTCTAACTGCAACATATTATAGAAATTATTTATAGAAATTTGAAATAAAATGGTTCTATTTTTGGTAGCTATTAGGGGTCTGCGGGTAGTGAATTTTTGGTTCGGGTCGGGTAGTGAAATTTTTCACTTGTGTCTGGTTGGGTAGTAAACGAAAACTCGAAGCAAGTGATGATGTTATATTTATAAAATACAACTTTTTCCTCTGAATTTAGCACTTGTCTCAGAATTCAGAAATATTATATTGTTACTTAGTAAGTTAATAGGTTACTAAAAATGTAATCAGCCTAACCAAACTAAATTATTTGGCTATATGAAACATTTTTTCTATTCCTAAAAGTACCGATTGCTGATTTGGATTTTTTTCCTTTTGATTTGTATTGGGATTTCTCTCATAATCGCAATCTGTTACAAAACTCGTAGGCCTAGCAGTAGACCAGCTACACTGGTATTTCTAGTGATAAAATTGTTTATTTTAGGAAATCTAATCTACACAGTACAAAAACAATGAAAAATAAAACTATTAACAAAAAACTACGGAACTAATAAAATAACACATCCATTTCAAAAAAGAGAAACATTTATTTATTTTAAAACAAATTGTAAACAATTAAACATAGTAAAACAAAAGTGAACTGCCACTACATTATGACTAAGGACCTTTGTGTCAAAAACTTTTAAGCAAACCATGTATCCTTTCATCTGTCTACATTAATATTGACATTTTGGCTTTGCATTTCAGTTCTGGTAACATGATTGTATGCAAGTGGAAATGTTGACCTTAGTCTAGAAAGCCAAATGAATATCATATCGCAGTAATAGTTGTCGGAGAAAAGATTCTCTCGTAAAAATTCCGGGTTAAATGATCTCTTAGTCAACTCCCAAGTAACGAATTATACAACATAGATAATAATAGACTGGACTGGTAGGTATAAGCACGGATTATGCAGGACGATATTATTATAGTCATGTCTCTATAGACTTTTTCATCGGAATAATTGTGTTTTTTATGTGACTTGAAGTAAACGAACAGATGTCTAGCTGTTTTAACCAACATGACGTTCCATACTTGTTCCATTTGTCGAGTCGAGATAAGATATTAAAGTGTGTAGGAGCAAAGTTGTTCATTAAACAAAAAACTACTGGAAACACTATTTGCTAACTACAATAATTAGTAACAATTTTATATCCGTACATGGTATTGTGTTCTTGAGACTTAAACAATTATTTTTTTCAGGTGGCATATGGTGCAGCTGTCCAAGCAGGAGTTTTGTCAGGTGAACAAGACACAGATGCCATTGTATTGTTGGATGTCAACCCTCTTACCATGGGTATTGAAACTGTTGGAGGTGTCATGACTAAACTTATTCCCAGAAATACAGTCATTCCAACTAAGAAATCCCAGATCTTCTCTACAGCTTCAGATAGTCAACACACTGTCACAATCCAGGTGGGTGTCAGGCGAGTTTATTGGTTCAAAGTGTATGGAGGATACAAGCCGTCTGTATATTTGCTTAAAGACTAAAACTGTACATTGCACTATTTAGACACGTTTAATTTTCTTAACTTCTTATGCTTTAATTTAGGAATTCTAATATTAGGTACAAACTGTAACCATGAAAACTATTTGTAAATATTTTGACTTTTTTTAATTAAAGAGATTCTGGATTATTGTAATTTTATTCATGTCAAATATGTATTAGAAAGGTAAAATAATTTTCTTTTTTTTT
Organism: Philaenus spumarius; assembly: GCA_018207615.1. Taxonomy (NCBI): domain Eukaryota; kingdom Metazoa; phylum Arthropoda; class Insecta; order Hemiptera; family Aphrophoridae; genus Philaenus; species Philaenus spumarius. The sequence continues at coordinate 172,490 of JAGFPH010000094.1, forward strand.
AAGAAGAAAAATTATTATATTTTACAGAAATTACATTGTTTAATGTGTAGTGTTTATGTTGTTACGTCACAGGTATATGAAGGAGAACGACCTATGACCAAGGACAACCATTTGCTTGGAAAGTTTGACTTGACTGGTATCCCTCCTGCACCTAGAGGAGTCCCACAAATTGAAGTCACGTTTGAAATTGATGCTAATGGTATCCTGCAGGTAAGAATATGTGACGTTTACATATCGTACATTAATATTTAATATCCAAATATAATATCATAAATTCAAAGTCATATACTTTGGTATTTCGACTTGGCAACCATTATACAGTATAAATGACATTTTAGATTATGCTGGATAATATCTATTAAACATTAAAAATACAACAAAATTTTTGCAGAGATTTTATGCAGTCTATTTTGTGTTAGTTGAGAGGTATTTAAATATTTGAAATACATTTTGAGTAGAGCAGCAATTATTTTTTTTCCAAGGTGGAAATGTTTATGTGTATTAGAAGAATAGACCAACAAACATTACACAAAGTCATATATTAATATTAAAATAATATATTATTGGTTTAACCTCGTATGAATGTTTGTGTTACAGGTATCAGCTGAAGATAAGGGAACTGGCAACAGGGAAAAGATTGTCATTACAAATGATCAGAACAGATTAACTCCAGATGATATTGAGAGAATGATTAAAGATGCTGAGAAGTTTGCCGATGATGATAAGAAACTGAAGGAACGTGTTGAAGCCCGCAACGAACTTGAATCTTATGCTTATTCATTAAAAAATCAATTAAGCGACAAAGAGAAATTAGGAGCTAAGGTAAGTTTTCGTTAAGTTTCAATAGGTTTAAATTTAATTCTGTGCCAAAGTGTTTGTTTCTTTGTGAGAAGAAAATATGTCCTTATCAAAACTATTACTTGGTGCTCTTTTCGTGCATTGAAAAAAATTTAAAATCATTAGTAGTATTAACCCTTTCCACTCGAATTACTGGGGACCTAGTGTTGCTATCAGGTCAGATTAATTTTGAGCGAATATTGCACTGTAACATGTTTACTCAAAAAAAAGTATTTCTGTCAGTTCTAAAATTCTTATTTTTTTTTTAGTTTCTTCTATGGCTAAAGTATAGATTGGTATGAAAAAAACATATATTTTTATTTTCATGTATATGTTTTTAATTTTATTTATTGAAAAAAATATAAATTTGTAACAAAAAACCGGAATAAACAAGATTTTGGAAAAATTTTCAATGGGAAGACCTATATTTGTTGCTAGATTTTTGTTGTCTATATCATTATAAACAAAATTAAGTGGTTTACACAAATGTTTTAGACACAATAATAAATTATAATTGAAAAACAAGTTTTTTTGTAAAAAATGAGTTTTTATGAAAACTATTATTTTTGACACCAACTTGTACAAAATTGCCTCAACTATTTATTATATTGCTTAACAACAGTATTATGTAGATTAAAACTAGTTAGAAAAGCTTTTTTCAAAACTGATTGGTAATATTTTAATCACTCAGGTTCGAAACAAAAGTTCTGTCGCCACTAACGTCATTTTGTAACAAACTGCCGTCATCTTCGTTCATTATATTTCACAACAATCATTATTATTATAAAAATAACAATATTGAAAAATAAACTGTGAAATTACACACGATAACCTAGTACAACAAAACTAAACAACGCGTAAGCTCACTAAAACGCTGCGTAGTAAGTAGGAACCAAACAACGGCGAGAGCAGACAGCTGTTTACAGACCGGCCAAAGACGGCAAACATTACACTTTCTAAGATTTATTTACCACAGAAACTGAACTCAAATGGTCCTAAAAAAATTCCACAGATAGCAGCACATCTCAAACTTCAACAATAGCGGTCATCAAAGTAACTACGTTTGTTCAAATGCAATCAAAGAACGTTATCATAGCGAGTTCGGGGCTCGCCCGACAGGAGTTCATGCGGATTAGTAGGTTACGGGGCTGCCCCGACACTCGAGTGGAAATGGTTAAAAGTGTATTTTAATTAAATGTAGGCCTATATTTTCAAATTTTATGCTCAAAAGTTAAATAGGAGTAGCTCATTAATAAGCATTACAATGATGATGGATATATGGGGTGGTCTGGACCTAGCGTTAAAATTTTTTGGGTGATAGAACAACATAAATGCAACTTAAATACACAATTTAAAAAAATTCTACTTCACACATATACTTAAAAAAATTATTTAAGGTATCTGTGTGTGATATCTTATCTCATGATAAAGTGAGCATTTATTAGATATTATAAATTCTTTCAGTTAATGATTTGTACATAATAATCACTGTCCCTAAATTATTTTTTTTTAGAAAATGGGGATTTCATCGTACTATTTATCTGACATTAAAATAGTGCTATTTAAAATAGTGCTGCAAGTTAAAGTAGTGGTATTTTAGTTATGTAAAAGCCAGACTTTTAGCTAATGTAATTTTGGCCTAACCAAGTTTTTTTTTAAATTTAGAACTTTTTTAAATTGTGTATTTATAAGTTGCATTTAGTTGTTCCATCACGCAAAAAAAAATGTTAATGCTAGGTCCAGACCACTCCGTATATGTGAAACAACATTTTAAAACTAAATGTTGAACATTTTAGTTGAAAACAAATATTTCATTTTGGAATAGGAAACCTTATAGTGCAATTGGCTAATTTGTCTAGCTAGCTTTATTTGATGAACCCCTTCAAGTTTTCAGTTGCACTGGCATTCGGGTTTTCCGTAGGTATGCTGCCCCTACCAGTAGCCATTAGACTATAATTGATAAAATAAAGAAATTAAAGAAAAAATATTTTCATAAAAAATGGAAAATTAAATTTGTTTAAATCACTAAATCGTTTGGAACATATTTCCAAAGTAAATTGCTAACATTATCACAATTGTATGTTTTTTCTAGGTGACTGATGCTGATAAAACTAAGATGGAAGAAGCTATCGATGAGAAAATCAAGTGGTTAGAAGACAATCAAGATGTAGAATCAGAACAGTACAGAAAACAAAAGAAGGAGTTAGAAGATATAGTACAACCTATCATTGCCAAACTATACCAAGGAGCAGGAGGTGCTCCTCCACCACCACCTACAGAAGGAGATGAAGTTAGGGACGAACTTTAAGAGAAAGACTGATGTATTAACAAGTGTTTTTATACAACAGTCCTCTGAGTATTGCCTACAATCATTTAGTTTTCTTAAATGATTTAAAGGGCTCATCAAGACTGAACTAAAGTGAACAGCGAGTGTTATACACTGCAATCAGAACCGTGGTTCATTTATTATTATTTTTCTAGCAAATTCAATTTTCTATAGTGAACTCATCAGTGGACACATTTTATGTTTACAAAGTAATCGTAAAGACCACAACAATTTTTTTTTAAGTCCTCTGTGATTATTTATTACATATATTATTCTTCGTGAATTGAACTAAGTGATTGAACTCTCAGTTATTTCATTCGAAAGCGCTGTTCACAGATTGTCTTATTTATTATTTTGTACAAAGACTTTTTTAGAAACACATGTAATTAACATGATTATTGTTAGCTTTAAAATACTTTTACAATTTATAATTTTATGTTAATTATATCTGTTACTAGAAAATATTGAGTGGTGTGAATGGTGCGCAAGGAATTCTTGATTGTTGTCTGACGAATAAAAACTTTTTCAGAAAAGATTTATTTATGGTAATAGCTTTTATTTTCTTAACCCCATTACCGTTCTATAAATATTTATGTATCCTACAACCCCACCTAAAGTCTTATTTAACTATTTAAAAATAGATCATAAAGTAACTGTTTTTTGCTCTAGCGCATAAAGTGAAATACTTTAACACGATAAGAGTGTAAAATAACCATACAGAAAGCAGGTTGTAACTATACAGTTTTAAAATATTTATAAGTGCTGTAATTTATTTGGCTGTAGAGAAACATGATGTTAATGAAAAACAGCTGATTTATATTCATTGTTGTTGCATCATTTGTTGACTATCTCATTCGAATAACCTTTTAATAATAAGAAAGTGAGTAATTGAATTGCTTATACTAAAAAGTGATTGATATGGAGCTTTCAAATACTCGTTCATATATTAGTGACATTGCACTAGGTATTCTTGTCTTATGAGAGGAAAGTATCACTTTGTCGCCCCGAAAGGAAATGTTACCACACGAGCGCAGCAATGGCGTTAATTTTCTTTAGCCCTCTCTAATTTTTTTTAGATACTTTCTTACCACAAGATGCACAACATTTCTCTTCCAGCCACAGTTTTGGTAAATATTTGCTTGTTACTATGGAACAAACTTTATTAAAACATTAGCATTTATATTTATTTACAAAAAAAAAAAAATTGAGGTTATACCAAGAATATACAGACACGAAGGTTATTCATGCATTGTTGTTTTACTAACATGATTTAGCGGGCGGCAAAGTGCCCAAATAAAAAGCATTGAGAATACTTTCCAGCCTGCTTATAGGCGGGTGACAAAGTAAACTCAATACTTTTTATATAGGCACTTTTCCGCCCACCGGATGATAGTGGTTCATTCTATCCTATTGAGGCAGAAAAATCTCTAGAAGTAGTATCTGGAGGAAAAGGAAATCACACTAGACTTGTTACTATGAAAATCAAGGGAACCTACATGAAAAGAAGTATGAAGAATATATAATTAAATGTCATAAAATAAAACAAATTAAGTTTTATACAACAATAAACAAAGTGTCTTTGTCGCTCTTGAGAAATTACCGCACTCCGGTTAAGATGTGGAAAAAATTTAGTATGTAATTCGAGTGTAAAGTGTCTATTGCTTTCAAGATGGAGACACCACACATTGCTACTTGTAATAACTTGTTCCTCTAAAGCGATAAAGAGATACTTTAAGCTTTTAATAGATTGTTTCTAGTTTTTCTAGATTAAATAATATTTTTTACAAAAAGGAGTTTTTGCAAGACTGTTTATTGAAAAATACCAAAAATCTATGAGAATACAAGTCTCGAATGAAGAAAACATACTCTATGAAATGGTTTTACAAAATTGTTATGATTGGCTTTGGGGTTAGAAATTAACAAAAATATATATTTTTACAATCCTTTCAAAAATCATAACTTAAGCCTACAAACACAAAACTATATTTTAAACCATCGTTAACTTTCTTGGGCTTTTTGTCAGAATTATTGCTATTTGAATAAAAGTTTCAGCTTCTGATAATTTACAAATAGACCTACGGGCATCGAAAACTTGGGTAAATTTTAAAGTGAACAATAATTTAGTTTTGCCTAAATAGCTGTATTTGATATTTTTGGGGTTAAAATGATTGATTAAAACTTTGGTTAAACTATGGTTAAAACTATGGTTAAAACTTTTGTTATTAAAGAATAGCTGTTGTAAAAAATATAATTGATTATAAATTTAAACAATAAAATTTATATCGTTTTATACCTTCGTTTTATCTACTTATTTCAAACTTTTCAGAGAAATGGTTATTTGTGTCTTAAGGGTGTGCCAGGCCAGGACAAAACAGTCCTGTCCAACTGTAACTTATCTTTTCATTGAATTTTGAAGATAATCTTTAATAATTTGTAGGAAATTGTTCATGAACATCAAAATTATCATTCGTAGGTAAAACATTTTTATATTATACATTTTTATTAAAGACTAGTGGACTGAGCAATGCTTCGCTATTGCTTGATGTAATTTAAAGGGTAGTTATTCCATTACATTGACTTAAGTGATCAAATTACAAAATGGTTTTTATGCCACTTAATAATATACTACACAAATTTAGATTTATTGGTTGTAAACCTTTTTAGATAATACAGTAAACCTTTTAATCTAAAAAAACTGATAGCTGTCAAGAATTGTAAAAAAACCTGATTCTAAAATTAGCCCAATTGGTTGCAAATAAACCTGTTTTGGTTTATTGTAGGCCTAAAGGCGGGTTGACACGGTACGAGTAAGCTCGGATGTTGCACTCGGATCACTCGGACGCTACTCGTACCATGTCAACAATGCGTCCGAGTATCTCTGAAGTGACGAACTCGGGCCGAGTGAAGTCGGATACTACTCTACTTTCTCGGATACGAGTGTCTTATATTCTCAAGATGGCTACAGAGGAGCTTAAAGTGGTAAAAAACAAGAAAAGCATTAAAAGGCTGTCCGATAGGGAAACAGTTTATTTTGTTGAATTGTATGAAGCTGAGGAAGTCCTGTTCGTTCAATACGCCAATACTTTGGATCCCCTACTTCCTCAATTAGCATATCGGCAACTCATAACAATCCTTTACGCACAAAATCAGACATAATTTACGAACAAATAATCAATCAATTACTGTTTTACTACATTTCTCGCCATTACCACTAACAAAATTTAATCCGAGTGTTGTTGTGCGTGTCAACACCGTTCCGAGTTTACCGGCTTGAATGTACTCTGACCGAGTACAAATAGCTAGCTCGGTCCGAGCTTACTCGTACCGTGTCAACCCGCCTTAAATTAAAATTATGTTCAGTTTTTAATCCAAATCAGCTGTTTTATATATAATATGTAACAACCAATGTTTGAATTGAATTAAATATAGTAAGCATTTTTAGTTGATTTTTGTTTTTGTTTGCATTAAGTTGGTCAATATAACCTTAAAAAGCTGTTGGTTTTGAAGAATAATAAACTGATTATAATTGCTCAGTAAAGTTGCTATGGTAATGAATGTAAACAAACATGTGTTGCTAAGCTTTTTATAGGAACAGCTGTTTTAGTACACTATGGTCTTGAGTCCATACAAAAGAGGATGTTTAGTTTTTTCTAAATTTGAAACTTTTTCAGGAAACTTCAAATTTTTCTTTATATAAAAACCTAGTTCGGACTATTACGAACATTTTAAAACAAAAAATAGCCAAATTGGTCCAGCCATTCTCAAGTGATGCGCTTACGAAGGAACAGCAATTCATTTTTATTATATAGATATTTGTTTACAAACAAGCATGGGTGCCCATATTATATTTCCTACTGGGGTATGGACGGGGGTGCCCCCGGGTATGGACACCCTTGGTTTAGTTTTTGTTTTTGAGGATTGGAAGACAATCATAAGCAAAGGCAGTTTTTAAGAGCCTTCCATGTTAACGTCGACTAACAGTATTATTTTTCTTTGTTTTGTTTGACCCACTGCATCATTCACCCTTGAAAGGCAATGACTTGTTAAGGCATGCATTTAAAAAACAATCCCATTGCATTTACATTTAAATGTCTTGAGCAGTCATCTGTTGCCCATTCGTCCACTTTTCCACAGACTTTTGAAATGACAGTCCTTTCCTTGATCCTTTTCAACCACTGGTAGATTTAAAATCATTTTCTAGCAGGTGAGAGAGAATTCATGGGTATTTGCCTGATCAAAACCTTCGCTTAGTGGAAGTTTCCTATTTCCTACCTTTGCTTGTTAGCGAATTTCCATAGGAAAAATGAGCTATTGCAGTGGCCCTTATGGTGAGACCCAAGGTCGGGAGTAGCAAATGAGCACCGATCATGGTCCCCAAAACACGTTTTGGGGACCATAAACAATTCATATATTTATATATATGTATATATGTGTTCGCACTCTAGCGGCCGTATTTTAAGTCCGATTTGGTTCAAATTTGGTACACATGTTGGTTGTCTATGTGGCTCAGACGAGTTCGTTAGCCAAAAAAATCCAACAACCGGAAGTACGTTTTTTGACCGGAAGTAACTATTTTTTTTATTTTTCCTACGAGAATTAAATTTTTTTAGAGGTTTTTCTAAAAATATAAAAAAAAGCGTGTTATTCTGCACATTTTGTTTTTTTACGCGACCTTATAGCTCGCTTGGTTCCCCCAAAATCGATCAAAACGTAAAATACCATAAAAGTACCCGGTTCGAAGCCAAGTGTGCAAACTCGCGAGGCCATTAGGTGCAAACAAATTCTACTAATATATTGCGTACACACAGACAGCTGTTCAACGCCTTCTTGAGTAGACATATTTCCCAAATTGTTGGTTGAAACCCTAAAACATAGGCCTATAAACTTGATTTTGGAAATTTGCTCAACTCACGTCAGCGGTCCAGCTGCGTGGTCGAATTATTTAAACCATTAATCACGCGTTTGTCAACATGGCCGGATTTACACCCTAGGCGCCAAAGTTTTTGGCAAGCGCCTTCTTCTCGCTATCTTCTATCGGCCTAAACTTCCTCTTCCATTTCTTTCGTACAGGAAAATCTGATTCACTGCTCCACAATACCAAAAACATCCCCCCCCGTAAATTCCTCATAAATAAATTCAACAAAAAGCATATTTTATTTAATAAAATAATAATACAAAATAAAATACGTTCTCGAATCTCATTCTGCGACCTTTTAAGTTTAGACCATGTCTTATTGTAAATCTGGACATGCTTATGCGAATTTCCCTAGGAAAAATGAGCTATGCAGTGGCCCTTATGGTAAGACCCAAGGTCGGGAGTAGCAAATGAGCACCGATCATTGTCCCCAGAACACGTTTTGGGGTGTCATTAAAAATCATATATGTATATATGTGTGCGCACTCTAACGGATGCATTTTACGTCTGATTTGGACCAAATTTGGTACACACATTGGGTTTCTAAGTCACTTGAACTGGTAGGTTAGCCAAAAAAATTGACCGGAAGTAGACCAAATTTTTGACCGGAAGTAACTTTATGTATATATGTGTGCGCACTCTAACGGACGCATTTTACATCCGATTTGGTCCAAATTTGGTAGAATTTTATGTCCGATTTGGTTCAAATTTGGTACACAGGTTGTTTTTCTAAGACGCTTGGACGAGTTCGTTAGCTAGAAAAATTGACCAGAACTAGACCTAATTTTTGACCGGAAGTAACTTTATTTATGTATAAGTGTGTGCACTCTAATGGACGCTTTTAACGTCCGATTTGGTCCAAATTTGGTTCACAGGTTGGTTTTCTAAGTCGCTTGGACGAGTTCGTTAGCCAAAAAATTGACCGGAAATAGACCATATTTTTGACAGGAAGTAAAAATTTTTTTGAGATTTTTCGTACTAGAATTAAATAGACATACGAAATAATTCTGCACATTTTTTTTACGCGACCTTATAGGCCATCTGGTTTCCCCAAAAACATTCAAAACGTAAAAGTACCAGAATTAAATCCACGGCTTTTACCGTGGTGACCGATGGCAATATATTTGGTACATGCTGGCAGCACCTTCGTGAGTAGATCAATTTCCCAAATAGTTGTTTGAAACCCAAAAATCACATATAAATTTAATTTTGGAAATTATTTGCTCAACTCACGTAAGCGGTTCAGCTGCGTGGTCGAATTATTTTCTATCGGCAAGTATTTAAATACATGTCCCACAAAGAACTCGTGCTATTTTTGGATTAATATGCTGGAGATATGGAAAACTCTATGAACTTGTAACTTTTCAGTTATTTTCCTATGTACGGAAATTGATTCCATCAAAAATGTCTAATTTTATTTAACAAACTAGAGGGCTCCAACCCCTGCTCGCTCCGCTCGGCAACCCCCGCGGTGACTCGCGTCGAAGCAAATGCAAACAGGTTATTTTATATAAATAGGCCCAACTATTAAATTCTAATATGTCTTATTTATTTTAATTAGGATGTAACATGGTGGTTTCTTACTTTTAAACTCCTTAATTTATTAAGGGTTTATTCTCTAGCTGTAAGGAAAGTGAAACAGTCAACATTTTTATTCCATTTTCACCCCTTAGCAGCACGCGACAAAATATCAATTTATGGTGCTTTTTTTATGTATGTTGTAAGAAATAAATGTACAAATTTTCAGCTTTCTAACTTTAAGGAAAATATAACAATTAACTTTTATTGTTTTAGAGGTTGTTATCACATTTTCACCCCTTAGCACGCGGCAAAATGCAAATCTAATTGACTTTTTCTATGTATCTTGTAAATAAATGTACAAAATTTCAGCTCTCTAGCTTTAAGGAAAGTATAACAATTAATATTAATTGTTTTAGGGGTTGTTTTAACACTTAAATCAAAATTTATTCTAGCCTATGTTACTCAAGGATAGTGTAGCTTTTTATTAGTAAAACTATTTTTTCAATGGATTCAGTAATTCCAGAAGTTATCCCCTACATACAAACAAATAAACTAAAAAAATTTACCTCTTTATAATATTATTAATAACTAGTGGACCCGGCAATGCTTCGCTATTGCTTAATTTGAAACTTTGAAAGCCTGTAATTCGTATTCCTGAGGGCCGATGTAAATTATAATGGTATTCTGCTCATTGCTTGATTTACCTAACCTAAAATTATATTAAGTTTTTGATCCAAATCAGTTGTTGATCAAAATCAGCTGTTTTAAGCTTTTCATACGAACAGCTGTTTTTTGTGCCCCTGATAAAATCAAAAGAAATCTTTCTTCTTCTTCCTTAAGATTGACCTTCCATAAGATTAACATTGAAACTTTGAGGACCACTGGGGCGTAGCCCTAATGTCCTAGAACTTCGGTAAATGGCCTAAAACCTTCCCAGGGTTAACCTGTGTTACTATGCAAAATTTCAAAGCAATCGGATGGACGGTTTGGTAACGCATAAAGGACAAACGTACAAACAGACGGACATACATTGAATTTTATATACATTTCTGTATATAGAAATGTATGTAGATAACCCCAAAACTAAGATGGTGAATAATGTGAAATGTTCAAATCAAATTATTTCGTATATTTTATAACAGCAGTTATAATAAAGGTTAAAAGAACCAGCAAGGCTCAGGCTCACTTTAATAAAAACCTAACCTAAAAGTTAGAAATTTAAATAATTGCTTCAAAGTTTAAAGTCAGCTGTTAATGAAAATATTAGAGCAAGCAGCTGTTTTATCTATTATTTTATTCAATTTGCTATGGTAATAAATGTAAATACATCAGTTTAGGCCTAATCTAAGATTTTTTCCGACTAAATTTATAAATACTGTATTGAAATAAAAAAGGTTTTTTTATCAAAATGAATTATAGCCTATGTTTATCAGGGATAGTGTAGCTTTTATTAGTAAAATTATTTTTTCAATTGGTTCAGTAGTTCCAGAGATTACCCCCTACATACAAAAAAAAAACTAATTTTACCTCTTTATAATATTACTTTCTCACTATACTATAGTATAGAGAAAGTATAGTGATCGCAAAAAATCGATGTTGAGATTTTTGTGGAAATATCCGTCTTGGGATCCCCTGAGTCCAAAAAAGTGGTTTTTACAAAATGTCTGTATGTATACAAAGTAAGAACGAAAACTATTCGATCGATTTCAAACAAATTTGCACCAGACATGTCAAGTAGGCCTGTATAGATGCACGAAAAACGGTTTTGAAAAATTTTGAAAAACAACCCCCTTTTTGACAAAAAAAACTCCCAAAAAATCAGTTATTATTTTTTTATAAAAAAACGGCTCTAACGATTTTGATAAAGTTTGGCTTATTTGTAGCCTTTAATGTACTCTACCATATGCAAAAAAACGCATCTTTCTAAAAATTCTCGTTTAGCTAATTATAATAATAATAACTGATTTTTGGGGTTTTTTTGCCATAAAGGGGGTTGTTTTTCAACATTTTTCAAAACCTTTTTTCGTGCATCTATACAGGCCTAATTGACGTGTTTGGTGCAAATTTTTTCGTAATCGATCGAATAGTTTTCTCTCTAGCTAATAATAATAGTAATATTTATTAGTTGATCTCCTACTTTAATATCACCTCTCCTACCCCACCTACAATTACGAAGTCACAGTGAATCTGTTTAATAATTTAAATATGTTTGTGAGAAGTATGTGCCAGTTTCTAGTACCTTTTATTTATGTATGAATAGTTCCTTACCTTCCAAGAGCGCCCATATGATATTATACTATACCAGGGGTATGGGGATTAATGAGTACCTTCTCCTCTTTCAACAAAATGGTCTGGGGAAATTTTTGTATTCACTCACAAAATTTTTAAAATTCGGGTAACTTATTTGGCTGTTTAGATGAAAATATTAACCCACACACTATTGAGTCTGTACATTTACACCGCCATTGGATACACAAAGCTACAACATCATCAGCACCTTGAGGCCACACCAAGAAGTGACCCAGTGCTCATGCTTGAACTCTTCTAAAAAATAAAATAAGTGTATGTAAAATGAAACGGTACATAACATTTAAAACATATTCTAGTGCTAAACCACGTCTATGTAATACTGACTTTTAAATAATTCTTTTAAAAAGAAAAATACCTGACTATAATTAATAATATATGTCTACTTATTTTTCTCTCGATGGTAGGGCGCCCATGTAAACAAGACGGAAAACATGATTTTCAGACAAATCACTTGATAGCCTGCAGTAAAACATCGGGGCGAATTTTTTTTCCTACTAACTGATGTACATTGGATCTCTCTGCAAATTTTAATGTACATAAATGTCATTGAGTACATGTAGTCATGGCATCTGTTAACTTTTTATTATACGGCATACTACATTAAAACCAAAATAAATGGCCTTTAATTTAAAAGTTTTGGAGAATAGTTGGTATTAAGGGCAAATGTTTAACTAAGTTTGAGTAATTTACTGTATTTTGTTTACTTATCAGAACATAACAATTTCAACCTGAGAGAAGGTAGGTGGACACAAATGACTCAGCACAGCTAAATTTATTTCACAACGCTTTGTTTTGTTCTATTTTCCAATTGCATATAAAGTAAATGTAGTTGCTTATTGTGCAAGCGTGGTAATATTTCACAACATCAAATCAGCATATTACAGTCAGTGTCAGCATTCTTTAATTTTGTTTGTTTTCAGTTTATATAACTTGCTGTTCCTATTATCTATAAACCTAGACTGCCAAATTATCAGCACTGTTGGCTTTATTTCGACGATAAAATTCATAATTATTTTTAATATTTTAAGATAGGCATTGTTTTTCTTTATAAATAAACATTGGAAAAAGTTGAAAGATAAGTAAGTTACAACTTAAATGTTTTTCCTATTATTTAAAATAACTAAACATGGTTTCCGTAGTTCCATATTAAAGAAGAGGCTGTTGTTTAAGTTATAGTTTTTGTAGAATGGGCTACAGTGAATTAATGCAACGAACTATACTACTGGAACGCTCGCTACCCATAAGACTACTGTTGTGTTTTCTGAGCGCATACAGATGTGTGTGGCGGAAAGTATCCGGGGCGAGCGGGCGATGTAAGTGGGCAAGAACTCTGGACCTGGCGCTTGTACGTTATACGGTTAAAGGTCAGGGGATATTAAAACAAACATTTCAAATGAGCCATAAGATCAGGTTTTTTATTATCGGTACTTTAAAAGATTTAAGAAGGCATGAAGGCAAATACTTTTTTTTAATGATTGTACAACAATATTTATTTGGTAAACGTTTCACACTTTTTTGTTACCTCTTTTACAGAACTTCACCTCTGTTTTTGCTTTACTTTCTTAATAAATACTCTCTTTCGCTTCTATAGGTATGGGATTTTCATCATGAGATATTTAAACTTTGCAACTTTTCCTGAACCGATCCCTGTCCCTTCTCCGATAATGTATGTTCTACATTTAAATTAATTTCTGTAAATGGTATGACTTGTATCTTTTTATTCTCTTGATAAGAAAAGATTTTCCTGCCAATCTTATTCTTTTATCCTCTTAATGTCATGGAGAACTTCATGGAGAAAGTCATCCTTCATTTAAACATCCTTATTCTCATACTTCTCAAATTGATCTTTCTGAGATGATAGATGATTAATTTTATTCTTTCTTGGTTTTCTTGGGTTCTAGGAATGTTCTTTCTTCCTTATGTTAGACTGTATGTTTTTACTGGTTAGAAATCTATCTTTCATATATATTATCTAATCTAGAAGGAAGAAAAAGTAGCACAATGTCTCTTTTTGTTTAAAAGAAGTCTATTACTAGATGGAAGTTGAAAGACTCCAGATTTCTGATATTAATTTCTTGAAAGCTAAAGACATACTTAAAATGAAATTAACACTACCGGTAGGCTAATATGTTTTTGAACAGACCTCTAATCTAAAACTTAATTAGGTTTTGTTTTTTCCCAACTTGTTTAGGAGTTACAGTTGAATGCCATTTATTTTAATTAGTAATTTGAATAAATATGGAATTAAACTAAACAAAATTTGCTTAGTCAACATTTTATAATTATGTTGGCAGTGCAAAATGATAAAATTTTAAAATCCCTGTAGAAATAAGGATGAAAGTTTGTTTGGGAGTATTTCATTCCTCTTTTAACATGTTGTGTTCCATATGTAAATTTAAGTACATAAAAACTCACTGTTCTAAACATGAAGTGTATATTATACTCAAGAGCTCACGAAAAACTCTTTTGCGTTCATATGTACATCGTTTTATCTTCTTTTCATATATAATGTTGATTTAGAAGGCTGTGAGACACACAGAGGTGGAAATAAAATTATCTTTTGCTATTATCCTCAATATATTTATGGATTTTTGTATTTAATTTTTCTAGGGTTCTACTTAGAAATAAAGTATTTCCCAATATGATTATGTGGATATATTTATTTTATGACAAAGAACAATATTAACAGCATTGTGTGCAAAAATGGAGACATCCATTAACTAAAAGATAAATAAGTTCACTTCACAAATTTATTGTAGAAAATCAATATTTTTTCTTGTAAAGTCTTGCTTAAAGCCTGATATCCATGTCTTTTCACCAATTTTAAAGAAAACTACAACCAGTAATTTGTGTAAAGGTCTTGTACTTTTGACGATGAAAGTGTTTATAGGTTTAATATACAGTTCCGAATGAAGTTGTGAATTTCTAATACACATTGGAGCATTGACTGTCATTCACAATATTAAAAAAAAAATACTTGTTTAAGTTGATTTTAAGTTAATTAAAGGAAATAGTTGTAATAATCGATCATAAGCTTAAGTAAGTTTTTTGTTATCCATATAAATTTATAAATACTTTATGGTTGATCAGAAAGGTTCCTGGGTAATGCTGAATTGTAAATAATTAAAATATTGGGTGGATTTACAGGCTGTTGTAATGTAAAGATTTTGGATTTATATTTGTGTGGGTTTAAAGAAAGTCTTCAATCAGGAAACCAGTTGAGTAGTTCAGTAACTTATTTACTGAAGTTGGTGAAGATGTCTCGCAACTTCTATATCTGGATGCTAGGCTATTATTGCTGTACTGCCTGTATAGAGAGAGACAAATTTAAGTTTTCAGTGATAAGTGATAAGGAAAAAGAAGTGGTCCTGATGTAAATTAGAATCGATTACAGTCATTTTAGAGTTTCAAATGTAACATTAAAGCTTGTGTTGTTAGAGAATTCTATGGAAATCCTAAAGTTACGCATCGTATTGACACCTTCTATTTAAGAAAACTCCGGTTGAATTGTAGGGTCTGGATTCGAAATTTATTGTAGGAAAAATGAAAAAGATGGTTTTTTAAATTGCGATGACGGGATTTGTAAAAATACTTAAAAACTCACGTTATTTTTTAAATTCTAATATTTTAAGAAAAATTGAACTCTAAAAATGTTGATCTTTTACACAATATACTATGATTTATGGCAAATTATATATATTCTAGCAATAATAAAGCTTCAGATGAAATTTTCGCTTACAATCTTACAAACTAGTACAGTATATACAAATATATTTTTGATTATTAGGGGAGGGAGGGCTAAAATGAAAATTGCCGAGGTCCCGCAGTCCGACATAGTTCTGCTGAACATTTATCTTTGTTTTCTATACATTTTTATGACAAGATAATTTAGGTAAATATAATTTGTTTTTAATTTCTTCGTCTATCAGAAAGTATGGTACTTATCAGATAACAACTTCTGAGTTTTTGTTAAATTTCTAAAATCTTAAGTATGTTGAGTATTAATTTTTATGAATATCCTCTTACTTCCAAGAGGGAAATATAGGGAAATCACGGCAAAAAATAATTTTTATTAGTGATTGTAGTTTCTTTAAGAAATATAGGAGGAAATTTTAAGTTTTTGTTCTAGCATAATCAGAGAGTTTGATTGATTTGCCTCTGCATCTGTATCACAGTTTCCAATGGCAGCATATCCATTATAATTATCAGGAAGCTTAATATTTTGAAATATATTTTTAGAATACAGTTGATTTAAAAGTAATACATGCTGTTTAGCTGGTTGAAGTATCTTTCTGGAAACTTTCTCCTTTCTCATATTTGGTACCTCAAACATTTTTTGTGTCGCTTGATAAGGATTTTGCTATTTATTAACCATACTATTTTAAGGATATTGTGCAGCACTATTTAAAGGATTTTTCCTTTACAACATCCTATCTAGGAATGTCATTTACAATATTGGATAGACCAATGGGACTAAACATGTTTAATATTACGATTTACTTAGATGATAGTGTGGTGGCTTAATACACCAGGATTTGATCTCACATATATTTTAATCCGGCTATTGACTTAGATTTTCTGATTGTTCTTTCACTCCCGCCCTTCATCATTCCTATGGGCACAAAATGCAGATAAAAAATCCTCATTTATTATGTAATAAGGACATGTTTCAGAATAATAAATATGATTAATATTTTTTATACAGTACGGATTGGAAGGGAAAGCCAATAGGTATTACAAAAAGTGTATAGCAACAAATAAAATGTTTTGTGTGTTTCAAAGGTTATATTGAGTTTAAAAATTAGTAACATTATCATTCTTATATGCTAAAAAACTTATGCAAAACTAATGACAGCGACCCTGACCGTTCTACTGGACCGATTTACATGCGGGTTGTACCAAAACAAAGGTTAGCTGTCCTATATGTGCAGGTTTTGTTTGTATTTTGAAAATATTTATTTTAATTGGGTCAAAATTGGAAAATAAACTTTTCTTATGGAGATTTAACATAGGGAAAAAATTTAAAGCTTATGACAGCGAGTCTGACCGTTCTACTGGACCGATTTACATGCGGGTTGTACGGTACCAAAAGAAAGGTTAGCGGTCCTATATGTGCAGGTTTTATTTGTATTTTGAAAATATTATGTTAATTGGGTCAAATGGAAAATAAACTTTTCTTATAGAGATTTAACATGGGGTAAAATTTCAACTTTGCACTTCTTTGATGAGTTAGTTCACTTGAGGTTTCCACTGAACCGTTTTACACGCGGTTTGTTTTAAATGAAACATCAATCATTCTATATTTGCACATTTTACTAACATTTCTTTGAAATAATTTCATTTAGGATGTAGGCCTAATAGAAGAACTTTTTAAAACGTATTTTATCATCACTTTAAGTTTCCCTATCCAGCTGATTATTAAAACACGTGATTGTGCATCTAAGAACAAACAATTGTAGCAAAAGGAATCAGCTGGCTTAGGGAAAATCATTAGTGGCCAGTATCTTTCAACGAACAAATTCATAGGATCAAGTTGGACGTTAAACACATAGTGCCTAACAGCTGTAATACCAATAAATAAGCAACATTATGAAAAACTAAAAAACAGCAATTGAAAGATGAAACTTATATCATTCAAAGATGTGAACAAAAACATAAATCATGTGTGTATGTTGCCGTTAAGGCAGGTAAAATAAATTAAACATAATTTTAGGTTAGGCCTAGACTGAAAAAACAACTTCTTGAATGTATTTATATTCATTACCATAGCAACCAATTGATTAAAATAACAGATAAAACAGTTGATTCGGATGTCCAGCTTTTAGTACAAAATAATATTTTAAATTAGGCCTAGGCTCAACCAACACATGTTTCAACACACACAAACCAATAAAAACTTGTTTTAAGGAATTTAAAATTAAGAAAAAACTATGTTACATCCTAACTAAAAATAAATAAGACATATTATAGTAGGCCTATTTATTGATAATATACGGTAATTGATAATAACTTTTTGGTAAGGGTTTTGATTAAGTGTAGGCCTACACCTGAGCCTTACTGGTTCTTTTAACTTTTATTATAACTACTGCGTTGTTATAAAATATACGAAATAATTTGATTTGAACATTTAACATTGTTTATCATCTTAGTTTTGAGGTTATAAATAATCCTACACCTTTATTATAAACTAGTGAGAACCCTGCGTGCTCCGCACGCCAACCCCCAATGGAACCATCTAAAAACATATTTTATGTTTTATTTATAATAAAGATGTAGTATTAATAATAACCTCAAAACTAAGATTGTAAATAATGTTAAATGTTCAAACCAAATTATTTCTTATATTTTATAACAGTAGTTAATAATGTTTAAAAAACCAGCAAAGCTCAGGTCTACACTTTAAAACCCTAACCTAAAAGCTAGAAATACAAAAATAGTTGCTTCAAATTTTGAAATCAGCTGTTAATGGAAATATTATTTGAAGCAAACAGCTATATTATCTGTTATTTTACTCAATTGGTTGCTATGGTAATAAATGTAAATACATGACTGTGTTGGTTTATCATTCTAGGCCTAAGCCACGATGGCCGTGGTTGTTAAGGCGTGAAAGCTTTATCAATCGTCATGGCAACCATCAATGGAAAAGTTCCGGGTTCAATTCCCATTGACCCCGAATAATTTTCTAAATGTTTTTTTAATAGACATCATTGGCTGTGGTTCGGATTCCACGTAAAACTGTAGGTTCCGTCTTCATTAGCCTTAAAGTGCAAAACAGCAGAACGTTAAAAAAAAAGATTTTTTTACGACTAAATTTACAAATATTGAAATAAAAAAGGGTTTTATCGAAATGAATTATAGCCTATGTTACTCAGGGATAGTGTAGCTTTTTATTAGTAAAACAATTTTTTCAATCGATTCATTAGTGCCAGAGATTACCCCCTACATACAAACAAACAAACTTTACTTCTTTATAATAATTAGTATAGATAAAACAACATATCTTTTTAGAAGGTTCCATCGGGGGTTGGCGTGCGGAGCACGCAGGGGTCTTCCCTAGTTATTATTATTGTTATTACAGTCTGTTTCAGGAGGAATCCATCATACGTCAAACAAGCGTTCCTTTAAAAAATTGACGGAAATAGTTCACGTAGACATATGTTTTAAAACCCTTCTTTTTCACACATTCACAGTGATTTATATCTAAACTAATGTAACTTTGCAAGTACTGTAGATAAGATAGTAAATTATTTAGGAAAACCTCTACTGGAGTGTAGGTTAAGAGGAATTTGACTTCTCTCACAGACCCGACTAAAACACATATATTACTGTGCTATTTAAATCTAAACAAATATAATTATATATATACTTTTTTTTATAGCAATCTAGTATAACACCAATAAGCTTTTTGTTTCGGACCTAATACAGTAATTTTACTAAGTTTTATCTACTGATAATCTCTTAGTCTAAAATGAATGATCTCTTAAATAGTGAGACTTAGCTTAGAAACTACACAAAACACAGTTCAAATGATTTCACTCTTTACAACCTTCTTACTAAGCCATCTTTGTAACTGGAAGACCTCGACATTGATGTGCTGAAGTAGTCTTTGTTCGTGACTTTGTGCGATTTTTTTGACTTCATTATAAACAGTCAGAACCTCAACATATATGACATGATTTTTTCAAAACTTACCACCTCTATTATTTAAAAGATTAAAAGAGACTTCCATAATCTGATCTCGTGACAGTTATTCACCTCAGAGGAAATTTTAGAAAGCCTATTTACAAAATACAAAACCACTTTTCCCTATCCAATGACTCCCATCTTAATAAAAGTTTGTAGTGGCCACTTATAACTTTTGATACCTCAAATTAAATCCCTTTAGAAACCTTTAATTTGCTCACCACACTACAAAATGTATAATCACAGCCATTTTTACAACTTTGGAATCGGTACTAAACTAGTTATATGACGAAACATTTTTAAACTATTCAAAACACTGCCAACGTGTACATGTACCTAACGAAATTTTTCCAATTGTTTTGAATTAAAAGGTAAAATTTTATCCCAAAAAATTATTAATTTAAAACACAAAATTGTTTAGTGGGCCGATAAAGCTTTGTACCTATTTCTTAGAGTAGGTGATTTTGTCTTTGAATTTGTCCTCAGAGAATGTTTAAACATATTTAACAATAATTAATATTTTTAATAGTGTGATAACATTGTGGAAACCGATAAAATTAAGTAGTTTGATTTTAATTAATCTATCTCTTTAAGATCGACACTTTAACCTTGAACAAACAACATGTTTATGTTTTATTATCTTCTATAGCTTTTAAAACGGGGAAGATCTAAAATTACGGAATACTTTAAAATACCGATATAACTCTACAATTCCTACACGTAGCCTTGAGCTGCATTTACGCATAACAAAGAACAGTAGGAGTCTGTGAGAAGTATCGGACGTAGAATAACGTGACAGTCAACCTGTTTTGTTTGTTATTGTGGTCAGTCAAAACTTTGTGTACAATTTTAAATTAATGTTGTGAAATATTACATAAATTGTTCATTGATTAATTCTCAAGGCTGTGAAAATTAAAAAATAGAACTGTGATAACTTTGTAAACGGAATTTGTTAAGTCATGTCAGGCAACACCACAGATCACAACGCCAATGCAGATTTTCTACGTCACAGATGCAACATATCAGATTGTACTTATTGTTGTAACTCGGGATTAACCATCAACAATAAAGCAGCCTGTTTCTGCGCGACATCTATGTGTTACCACAGCAAACTTTACAAGTCCATTGGGGAAAGGGGGCAAGACCTACAATGCAGGTATTGTGTTAATAATAATTATAATGTCATATTGATCTGAATACAATGTTCTGGTATGATCTAATCATGAAACTGCCTTAGTTAATGCGGTTCCTGATAACAAAGCCATAATTCCGAAGTTAGAGATTTGAAATGTATCACAATGAATATAATTTTGACACAAAATATTGTATTTTGGGACCTATTAGATTGTCATGTCTATAACATATTTGCTACTTTGTAATTGTTGCAACATTATAATGGTTGGGTTTATCTTAACTTCGTAGTGTACGAGTAAACGACTATAAAAAATGTCTTTCTGCTCGGTCTACAGGCGCAGGTAGATTTCAAATCTCACCTCCTTTACTCTTATAAGCTAAACAATAAACAAATTTATTTGCCCCTTGTCCTATGGGTTGCAGTTATACAAAACGTTTCAGACAAAAAGATTTTGATAATATTCAGAAGATTTATAACAATTTTATTAAGAGTTTACTAAGGAAGTAGTGAAATCTTTGTTATACAACACCATTTTAATCTCCCTTTGCATAGTAGTATCAAAAATTGTTTTAAGCAAAAGTTTTCGATAATATTTAAAACGTTTGCAACTTTCAACGGATTTGATACTGCGCCTACTAAAGGAATTATCTGTTTTGATCTTCCAGCCCTATTTTCCAACACTTGAGAGAATGGTCGGTCGGTGTTATCAAAAAACCATATAAACAAAATATGTTCTTAGGAGGTATAATAACTTCAAACGGAAGCAGTAATTTTCATATTGAGGTATCTGGCGGTGAATCTCAGTAGGCTTACTTGTTAAGCATTTGCAAAGAGTGTTCATGTTAAATGCGTATTTTGTTCAATAAATTTAGGTTCAAACATTTTGAACGCTACATTTTGTTTTTTTAAAATCTACCTAAAATGCAAATTACGCCATTAAATAATTATCCGGCCTTTTCTGTTATTTGTCGATTACGTGGTTGTCTTTTGAGCTACAAAGTAAAAGGTTATGTTGTTTCTTGTAAAAAAGTAATTTTTTTCATGAATATTTTCTGTAAAGTTACCGGTTTTAAACATTACACGTTTTAAACTGCTACCATTTCGATGATAAAAAGACTAGGTTTTTGGCGCACTTATAAAACGTAACATAAATAACGCGTAGGCCTACACCAAATTTCAACTCTAACATCTTATATATTTCCAGAGTTTTAGGCTAACTTTTTTTGTAAAAAAAACAATTGGAAAATAAAACATTTTCGAACCTAACTTTATATGAAATGGTTAGTATAGGCCTATATTTGTTCATGTTTAAAGAATGTAGCCTATATTTTCTGTTTAGTTTTATTTAAACTCCTCTTACATCATAAAACAAATAATGTGATTTGATTTATACAAATTTAATATTATTTACCAATTTATCTTTGAGGTTAAAACTATTCCTACACAAAAGATTTAAAATAAATTATAAAATATGTTTGCGTGGAAAGGAAAATGGTTGGCGTGCACATTGTTACCGTACTAAGCAAAATGTTTATCAAACAATAAAAATATACTGTATATTATGCTTCCTATTGACTAAAACGGGTATAATTGGAAGAAGTTTTAAATACAATATTCAGAAATGGGTAATGACTAAAGCTTTTAAATTTTAAAGATAGAACTTTTGTTATTTTTTCAAATGATCAATGTTTATGTCGGTTCATTTGATTTTGTAAAAAAAAGAAAACGGGAAACAAGTTTTAAACAGATAAGTAGTAAAATTTTTAAATAAATATATTTTATAGAATATACAACAACCTTCTCTATATTTATTTATTTCTCCTAGTTTAATATTTTTAGAAAATCTCACGTTTGTGAGCCAATTATAACATAAACATCCTTTATACTGAATGATTCATTAATTTATAACCTCTAATATGGCAACTATTAATAACATCGACAATGGTTGTGATGAACAAGTTATTTATTGTACCATTAATACCATTAAACTTTAAGAATGTTAGTTTACAAAAAAAAAAAAAAAAAATAACTATTAAATTGTTTAACAAATTAAGAAATTCAATATCTATTAAAAAAGAACAAAATATGGAACTATATCCCAAACTACTATTCATCGGCAATGGATACTTAAGTATAGATAGTTTGTTAATTTTAACCTTGTTTTATTCGTATTAATTTTGAAAAGAAAGCATAAGCTCATTTAAATTATATTTCTTATTTTAAAATCTTAATCTCGGGTCTGGGTTTGTGCCGGTTTCATCCAAAAAATTAAAACTCAATTGTTTACAAAAAACATTTTAACCTAAAAAAAGACACTTAATTAAAATTATATACAGGTATAAGTCTAAAAAGATAGGAAACAGTATTTAAGCATAGTATGTGTTCGATAACACTTGAAAACAAAATATGTTTGAACCAGAAAATTGGTTTATGACTAAAATTTAAGTATGTATAAAAAAGGGTTGGTCTCACCAAATTGGGGTTTTCAAACACTGCAGAGTTTTACTTCTGTCCACTTGTTGTAATTCTTTATTACTGTCTGCTGGAGAGTTTATCTATTTCATTTGAAAATGTCATTTTTAGGTTATTTTTATATTTATAGGTCCTCTGGATTAAAAGAGTCACATATGCATCAACCTTATTTGCCCACTACCTACGCCATACTACTTCAATAATACAATCTTTGCTTTGTTGCCGAAAATAAGCTTCCTAAAATTTCGTATATTTTGTCGCACTTCACTAAGTCTTTGTTTTTGTCCTTATGATAGACTTTTAAATTACTTATTCATAATTCTACAATAAATAGTTGTATTTAAAATTACTTGACAATGATTTAATATTAAAATATATTAGGGACTATTTATTAGTGTGCTTAGGATAGGAAATAATTCTTTTCTGGAAGTAAAAACAGATGTTTTGACATCTACTCATTTTGAAAGTTGAGATGACTCCTTACATTTCGTTTTTTAAAAGATTATTTTAATTTTGAAATAATGAAACGTTTCAAGTGAATAACATA
>JAGFPH010000094.1:197340-217811 GCA_018207615.1 Philaenus spumarius
TTCCTCGTCTTCCTGCGAATCTTCCTCGTCTTCCTGCGAATCTTCCTCGTCTTCTTCCTCTTCGTCCTCATCGTCGTCCACTGAAGATGAAGATAAAGAAAAGGATAAACAATAATGTAACATATAACATTTTTGAGGCTGTGGTTGTAGTGACAATAAAGCTTCATTTAATTAATTTAAAGATTAAGATTTTATCAAATTATTTTTGTACATTCACCAAACTAGCTTTTTCCTTTCAAAACAATACTTGCTTGGATGTACTACATTTTTTTAACTTCAAATCTATATAGTTGGCCCTTTATAAATCAGTATCTGATTGACTAAGCTGCACGCTCTTGATAAATAAGAACATAGACATTTTCTTGAATGCTTATAGCAGAGTACTTAATAGATAAGATAATAAGTAAATTCATAAATTCAAAAATATATTATTTTAAACATGAAATTCAAAATTAATACAAAGCGTATTATTTAGTTTGTCCTCCGTGTAAACTTCTTTACAGTCTTAATGCATAATTTGTTTTAAACTATGATATAGGCCTAGACATAAATTCAAACCTAAGTTATGTCATCAATACTATATTATAAAGTCAAAGTTAAGTGCTTCAGTTTGGAATATTTCGATCGCGCAGCTGAATCGCTGACGTAAGTTTAGGGAAATTCCAAAATTAAATGTATATGTTTTAGGGTTTCAACCAACAATTTGGGAAATTGGTCTACTCACGAAGGCTATTTGAATAGATGCCTACGTGTTCGAAATATATTAGTAGAAATTGTTTGCACCTAAGCCTCCAGCGGTTCGTTCCACTCGTAGAGGATAAACTCGCTTTGCAAGTTTGCACCTCGACATCGCGGCTACGGGTTATTAGCCTCGCTCGCAGCGTACAAACTCGACCGTCGGACCCGTATCAGAAGATGCACCCATGGTAAAATCCCTTACATGGATTTGGACGGGGTACTTTTATGTGGGATCAAAATCTAAGGTCGTGTAAAAAAACAACAAAATGTTCAGAATAATATCCCACATCAATTTATTTAGCTAAAAAAGTTTAATTCTATACAAAAAATCTAAAAAATTAGTTAGTTCGGGTCAAAAACGTGCTTCCAGTTGTTGGATTTTTGGCGAACGAACTCGTCCAAGCTACGTAGGCAACCAAACTGTGTACCTAATTTGGACCAAATAGGACTTAAAATGAGGCCGTTAGAGGGGGAACACACATATACAGAGTGTTCATAAAGTCCCTTTAACACCCCTCATTATTTTTGTTACTGAAAATAAATTAACAAAACTTTGTATATAACTTGTGTTGCATAACAGGACACATTTTTTGACATACCCTCTATGATTTTGGGGGGCTTAGGGGGATTAACAATTTCAAATATAAAGGTAGGTCATGTAATACACCAATGAAAAGGTTATTAAAAGAGAAACAGAATGGCTTACTCCCGACCTTAGGTCTTACCATAATGTGACTGCAATAGCTCATCTTTCGTACGGAAATTCTCTAATAAGCTGTATTTCAGATGCCAAATATAAATTAGCCTAATATTTATGACCTAACATTCAAAACTTTACAAAAGAAAAAATTCAAATTATTAAATCGGGGCTGCTAAAAGAAATGCACTGCCGTTAAAGTGGAGGAAACAGCTAATTAGTGCACAAGGACATATTAGTACAACGACATGGAACATAGGACATTAGTACATAAGGACATTAGTAGGGTAATTTAGTACATTAGTCGAAATGTACATAAGGGTAGCGTATTAAACATAACTTACATTTTAGTTGTTTAGTTATTGTTTTTGTTCCTTGTTTTGTGGTTCGGGGTTTTTATTCAAATCAGTGTGAGCTAATTAGTGTACTTCACTGAAAATCTGTTATCAGCGGAGCTATCAACCAATAGCTCCCCCATTATCTATCAAACCTACAAAAAAGAAACAAAATGTTAAAACGAAATTTCATAAAAATAATTTGATTTGTTTTCACGGAGTTTTCAACCAACTGCTTGGAAAAATATTGATATATATAAATTATATATATAAAAAACTATTTATTATGCCAATAAAGATTTTTTGTGCAACTTATACAACAGTGAGCAACTTTACGCAAAATGCCACGCACACACCCTTGCAGCAATGGTATCTTATAAAGTGATATTTTAATTTATTTTAGCAAAATGGGCGAGAGCTCGTCCATTCTGTTACAGAGGTGGAACCTCCAACACAGGTTGAATAGGTTTAAACTTAGTTAAAATGGCTATCAATTTACCTGTCCTATAGCGCAGCTAACTTTCTCATTACGCTAAATAAAAAAACTATGCATTTGGCCATTTTTGTTCAGAGGTACGGAGTTTCACTCATTGATTATAACCTGAAGTTAGTTGCCTACATGTTAGTTTATTTCTTTTGAAATGCTATTTTCACACTTTTCTCGACTTGTTTTCAGGTGTGGTGTTCAAGATTGTTCATATTCAGATATCAGAGTGTAAATATAACATTTTGTTTACAACACTAAATCAACAAACGACCAATGCTTTATTGCTAAAGTTACTTAGCGTTGCCCTTGACCTGACTGTTGTATTACTATGTTACTCGTATCTGCACTTAAACACTCGACTTGTGTGTAAACATTGGTTCTTTGTTTAGCAGAATCAAATAATAATGTTCCTTGTACGATATTTCTAGTTTGTTGTAGGTCTCAGCTGATAGTGTTAAGGTGTTATCAGATATACTAATACGTGCTTAAAATAAAATGGCCATCTTTTGATTTCCAAAACTGCTATCATGCCTCCAGAAGAAATTACATTGGTGTTAGATTGAGAGAGATGTAGAATAATCTACCCAGTGTAAAGTACTATGCTTGATTCTTAAAACACCGATTGGGGAGCAGAATAGCACACGGGTTAAAAGTGCTCCTGGAGAGTGCTACAGTTGGAAACTATAGTTGCGTAGAATAAAAAGCAAAGACTAAACTTATTAAAAAACAAAGTAACAAAAAGTGGATAAAATACAGTATAAGCGATCGCATACCGAACATGAAGAAACAAAACATTGTTCAAATATTATTGTTTCATGCTGAAGTTTTCAAGAAAGGACAGTAACCATTATTTATAGTGATCATTTGTGGTAATACAGACAGCTGTTTCGTGTAAATCTTCTCGTTTCGGTCGCATAATAGTAGCCCTAACAGAGGTAAGGATATTTAAATAACTTACCAAATTTTAATTCAAAATTATTCTTAACTAAAATTAATAAAGATGAGGCAAAAACGAACATTCTAGCTTTTTCCAAAACTGTTTCAACCGATTGACTAAAGGTCTAGGTCATTTTCTGCAAACGTGTTTGTCCTCGGTTAATCACGAACAACCTTAGACAAGGTAAGAACTAAATTGCCGTCCTTAGTAATAAGAGCTATAACTTAAATTAATTTTAAAATTAACGTTGAAAATAACTTGTTTGAGTTTTTAAACGTGGTTCTCAATTATTTGGTTTGGTAGTACATTTACCATCTGCAACCTCCAATTCGTTTGGAAGCTGAAGGAAAACACAAAGATAGTTCTCGTAAAATAAAATTTCTTCGAACGCTTTCAGAATGAATAACTGTGCCACTCATCACTTTATTTTTATAAAAAAAATAATACGGTTATATTTTAAAACACAAATTATTGTTTCAGTTGATATTGTATTTACAAATAGTAATTTTATTTTGAGTGAACTTTTTTAAAAGAAATGTTTGCTATGGCCCTATTATTTTAAAATACTGTTATTCAAGAAGCAAGATTAAACATTGTGTTAGGGAAAGGTATATTTTTTAATCCAAAAGATAAGGCTTAAGATAGGTGCCATTGAAATAAAAATAGCATATTCAAGATCCAAATAATCGAGAACGATTCATATAATATGTTAAATTAAGAATAATTGTGGTAAATAGCTTAAGAAACAACCAAGGTAAAACAAACTTAAATTTGTACATATAGGCTTATGAACAAACTGTTGAAAACAAGAGGCAAATGGCAAAGTGATGCATTAATAAATTTAACCTGATTGTTTTAGAATACCCCTAATAGATTTAATTATAATATGTATTCTTTGAACTAAATTTTGTACACCAGCAAGTAAAATTACCGTTGGATAGGTCGGGGCAGCAGCTTCATGGACTGGCCCCCAAGGTCTCCAGACTTGACTGTTTGTGACTTTTTTCTGTGGGGCTTTTTGAAGGAGAAGGTTTATTGTCATAACATTGCGACAGACGATGAACTAATGAGGTTGATCGAAGAGGAACTGTTGTTGGTACCTCGAGAGTTGTTCAGCAAAGCGTATGACTGTTTTCTATTTCGTTGTCATCAGTGCATTGCGATCGATGGACATCAGTTTGAATAAGGTTTATGGATCAAATAGATTTAATTTATTTATGAGTTACTTATATCTTTAATTCCCTAACGTTGTTTAGTGCTTAGTAACATCGTTAAAATTCAATAATTATGTTGTAACACTTAAGCAAATAAAACTATTTTAACGAAAAAGTACTATTTCTTTGATATCCCGCCATTTTGTCATAATGTGTCAGAATTAACTGATACTCAGGTGTATTTCTTTTACATATGTGTATGTTAGGACTGTTGAGTTTCAGGTTTGTAGAGTGTTCGGTGCATCTAATATATTAATTCAAAAATAGGGACCTCTTCGTGGGACACCCGGTATATAATATATATTATTTATGATCAAACCAACGAGAAATCGAAACGTTGGCTTCAAGGTGCAGATTTGGAAAAATATCTCACCCAAGTTACAAGTTAAAGGTAAGTAATTAGCCTACTCAATTCAAATTGTTTTGCTATTTGGTGGTACCGGTTTTCTTAGGCCAGTTAGTAGGGATAATTTTAGACCAAAAGTTCTAGTAATTTACAATACGGCTGATTTTGTTCTAAGTACCTTAAATTATGTAGATTAATATAACAAAGTTTACCAATCTATTGGTTTCCCAAAGTAAAAAATTTGTTTCCGATTTTTGTTTGAAATTTCTTAATAATGTTTTTGGGCTGGGATGAAGATAAATAAAAATAAAAAAAATACCACCGTGTAGGGGAAATGTTTTTCAATAAAAAAAGTCTTCTGTATTTTTTCGTCCGAACAATAATCGTCTTACAAATTACCCATACATTCAAATCAAAAATCAAGCGTCTCAATGAAAAATATATTATATCATAAGGAGAGATTGAAACAATTTTTTCAACGTTGGAAACTGTTATTTAGGTGGTCTGTTCCATAAATAAAATTTTCGGAGAGTTAATTTTTCCTAATTACGAAAAATAACATTTTGTAAATTTTAGGAATCTTAAATGTACAAAAAAATATATACCAGGTGTCCCAAAAGTCCCACCCCCTATTATTATTTTATTATTGGAAATAGACAGATTTGCTTTGGGTACTGTTAACATGAACAAAAATGGAGTATTTTGGGGGTAAGTCGAAAATTTTAAATGAGAACCCGTAGTGAGTGACACTCATTTTAAATGCATTGATAAAAGAAGAAGATTGGCGCAAACCGGAGGTCTGTATGTTGACTCTATCCAACATAGTGGCCGATCAAAGTTATAACTTTTCCCCATTTAAATAACATCAAAATGTTAAAGATGATACATCTGTAATTTTTTACAAGGGTTTAATCCAGTAGGTCGCTCAATCTTAGTTATAAAACATTGCATTTAGTATAAAAAAAGTAAAGCTAAGCCCTCTGAAATTCCCAGGTACTGGACTTTCGGTTGATACAACCTTGAAAATGCTTTGTTACATTTTTGACGACTCCTAATAGTAAAATGTTTCGTATGGATATTTACTAATTTTCACCAACTTGGCGACTAACAATACAATGTTAAAAGAATACAAAACCTAAAACTTTAAATACTGTATGATTAAAGCAAGATAGTAGGCCTATTATGTAGTCATTCATTGTAGTGGACCTACCCGAACAGCCAGGATTGCACCAAATCAATGTCAAACAAGCATACAATGTATTCATTACAGGAATTGCCTTCCTCCTGACCAAACAAAGGGTCATACAGAAAATTGTTTCAGATAAAAAAGTAAATTCCTCTAATTATTAACAACTTTCTCGCAAAAAGTTTTCTTTTTGCCTAAAAATACAAAAATGTCTCGCTTTGAACATTTGTTCTCATCACTTTTATTTCATAAAACAACTTTGTAAAATTGTTCATCACAGTTGTAACAATTCATAATTTTTTTTATGAACAAAATCTTACTTATTTATAGATATTTGTCATAGTTTCCTCTAAAAGGTGAAATACTTTTTTATATAAACGTTGTAAGCAAATAGGTAAAGTTATAAGAATGTGAGACGCTGTCCATTTTCCCAGTTACATGTTATTTGTGGTCCTAGTTGTTTGTGGAATTGGTTGTACCGCCAAGGCAAGGTTTAAGGAGAAGTAGAAGGGATGACAAGCCCATTAGGCCAAACACACTCCTAGTTTGCTCGAACTGTATATATTATAGTAGTTAGAATTCTGGCCATCTTTGCCGTTTCCTAAAAATATAAACTTTATTGAAAATCACAATTACACAGTTATATGTATACATAAACTAATAAATATTTATTAGAAAAATGTGTAACTAGAATAAAAATGTAATATTTAATGCTCCAAAACACAACTGCTAGCCCGCACACACCGACATAACGCACACTCTCTCACCCAAAACGGAGCAGCTGCGATGCCTTAATTGATGGGTAATTTGTTAAACGATATTATATGTTATGAAAAAAACCATTCCACCGTAAAGTTGACACTTTCCTCTTGAAAGCGCCCTATTATAATTATTTATTTAATACATTATAACAATGCAGTTTATAATACCTTTCGCCGCGCTTCAAAAATAGGTCTTCAGCCTATTCCGTGCGCGGCTGCGGAAAACGTACCTGCTTTATAGAATTTTTTCAGACAAACCATTGCTCGGACGAAAAAAGTACAGAAGATCTTTTTTATTGAAAAACACTTCCCCTATACTGTAGTATTTTTATTTTCCGCTATATTTATCCCAGCCCAAAATTTTAAGGAATTTCGAAAGAAAAAAAAACAATGTTTTTCGATTTTGTTTTGAGTTTGGGAAATTGATAGACTGGTAAACCTTTTCTTATATTAATCTACATTCTTTAAGGTACTTATAAAAAAAATCAGCAGTATTGCAAATTACTGGTAGTTGTGACCTACACCGACTGGGCTATAGAACTTCATTGTTACAATAATAGTCATAGTTTCTTCCATGAACCAATTAATTTTAATAAAATCTCTTATTTTATTAATTTACTAGGGGAGACCCCTGCATGCTCCACACGCCAACCCCGTTGGGACATTCTATACACATACGTTATGTTTTATTTATAATAAAGATGTCGGATTAACCCTCAAAACGCCAGCAAACAATATAGTGTCGTCGAAATGGAACTTTGGCATTGAAATAAATAATCAATATATTTAACAGTTGATCGATACGTGAACAAATTAAAAATCACATATTCTGGATTTATAAGTACGGAATACAAATGGTTTTTTTTCCACTGGAACATGAACGGAATAGGTTACAACAGTACAACTCTATATTGTTGAGGCATGATGTTTTACTAAGTAATGTTCAAGTAGATCTCGGCTCGTGACTTGGTGGTGCAAAAACTTCAGACCTTGAATAATGACCTACATTCCCTCCTTCATACTGAGACACATGCTCCTCCGCTACATCAAGGGTGTCACTAATTGATTTACAATTATTGCCGGCGCGCTGTCTGCCAAGAATAACATTGACATACAACTACTGTAGTTTAATATTGGCAATACAAATATTTTCCTATTTAACCTTTATAACCTTTGTCTTCAAACATTTGCATTCATGAATATTCTGTCGAAGGACGTGCATGCGTTTTGAAATAGACACGAAGACTTAATACACGATCGTAAGGAGTAGGTAATTCGTAAAAAATGTTAATTGCTAGGATAGGTAAAGCGAATAAAAATCAATGCATATTTAAAAGTTTTATATATCAAGGTAAAACGTTAGTTTCAAGAATATACTTGACTTTAATGTAGTTTTTAATCGATGTCTTTTAATGGAGTTTTAATAATTTACTTTATTTTGTTGCATCAAATGTTATTGTAAATTATTTTATCGCAACGTAATATGTAAGCCAGTGACGTCAACAATATTACAGACACTAAGTATTAGAATTTACATATCAGTATAACAGATTTTAGTTTATTATTTTTTTAGATCCATACATATTTAATTGTATAACAATATAATTAAGAGGTACAAGTATTACTCCAAACCAGTAGTCAAATATTAATGAAAAATGTAACACATAAAATTAAAAACTGAAAAATGTGATCTAAAAACTATACAATAAATTGGGCTGATCATTGACATAAATATACTTAAGAAGAATGTAGGCCCTAAATGAAATACTATACCATGTATTTATTATTACACCAGTATGATAAACGTAGTCTACACTTATAAGTTCTTCCGCATGGTTCTTCCAAGAAAGGTCCACACACTTCTGTTAGCTTTTCAGAAAGCGAAATACTGAATTAGTTAATAGTGGTGCTGTATAAGTTCACTCACGTTTATTTTAATTAATGTGCAGTTAAGATGAAATATCACTTCTCAGTGGAAAATCATAATGCAGAGCCACTGTATTTTAACAGGCCAATCATAAGATAAACATTTGCCGAAAATGTATATCTTTTTTTCTAGTTTTCTCTAGTTTATTTTATTATATAACTATTTTCATCGTAAAATGATAGAAGGAGATATTATCAAAAAAACTGTTTTTGGTCGCAATTTTTCCAATATGGGACGAGCGGCAAAGTGAAGATTCGAAAAAAGCACGTTGAAATCTATAAAAATAAAAATTTTAAAAACTCCCGGAAAACTTTCCAGGTAAAAGTATTTTTACGCAAAACATTATGTTGAATAATACTCGGAAATAGAGTTATTGTATTTAAACTTATAAGTTTTGAAGTCTGAAATATTTTAACACAAATTGAATGTATAAAAGGCTAGATCTTACCAAATGTTGAGTTTCTTATCTGCAGGTTTCATTGTGTCCACTATATTATAACTCTTCATTATTTACCACTGGATCATTTATTTATCACGTTTATAGATGACCTTCTAGAATAGTTCAGTTATTTTTATATTAATACTTTCCAAATAGAATGGAGCTACATTATTGTTCGACTGTGCTCAAACAAGACTCGGGTCATACTAATCCAATAATAAAATTTTCTTTGTTGCAAAAATAGGTTTTCTTTAAAAAAACGTTTAAATTTCTATGTTTATAATTTTGACAGTGGTTTTACTTAAGATTATATAACAATTATGGAATATTAAAGGACTATTTATTTATACGCTGAAAGTTGGAAATAATATTTTTTCTTTTTGAAGGAAAAAGATGTTTTAGAGGTTTACTTATTTGAAAGACCGAAATAAATCCGCGGAATATTTTGAACCAATCAGATCGCTAGGCTTATCTTGTAAATATTGCTTTTCCCTAGTTGAAATATGGCAAATTATTTTGCTTTTCTTCTTCTAACTAATTCAATTATTCTTTTGGTTTGGGTAGTTGTGTTATGTTATTGTATTACTTGAAACACTGATTTCTTTCAGAATCACTGATTTCTTTCGTTGGATATTCGTAGTTTTGTGACATCTGCTTGTAATAAAAAGATATTTATGAAATTTAGCTCCCTTGTACGAGATTTTTTGTCTTTACGAAGTAGGCCAAATTCGTGTTAAAATGTTTAGCCTAATTTTGTTTGACGATGTTTTCGATTTTCTGTGAATCTATTTATGTTGGGGCACGTAATGGATTATTTAGGATATAAATATTATGAGTCTTATTAGTTGTTTTATTCTAGAAATTCTTGATTTGTTTAATATGCCGTTGTAATTAGTATATTTAGGTTTACCTTTTTTAGTTTTGAATTTTGCCGCTCGGAACGCTGTTGGACTGAAATAGATCGTGGTTTGTTTTGACTTTAGATTCTTCTTATATTCCATCTTCTAAATTTTCTTTTGTCACAAAATCAAATGACTTCAGTTTATGTAATAGTCCTCGACCTTTTATTTTCACATCAGCTTTGTCAGTTGTTGATGTAATTTCCTATAAGGCCTCAAGAAGAATAACAACATTCGTCTTCACTGATTTAACAGCTTCTGCCCTACAAGCCCATCTGGTTGTTGATAGCGACTTAATAGTTGTTAGCTTAGAGTTATCTTCTTTTGCAAACACTGCATGTAGTAATGCTTTTTCTATAAAGCAAAATAAGGTTTGTGCGATTCCAAAAAATAGAAAATTATGCGATATTCTTTGCTTAAGGTACATGCACAACCAAAATTAGATTCAAGTAATGCCCATAGCAATGAACATACATGGTGTCTTTACACATCTCCTAACACTTTGCTTGAACTCCGAATTGTTGGAGCACCATCAAAACAAACAGACATCACAGAGGACCAATCCATTTTTAAAACATTTACAAGGACGTCATTCAGTTTTTGAAAAACTTACTCTTCATTTTGTTTTTATAATCTTTGTAAACAGACAAACTGCTCAACAAAATGTCGTTCTACCACAGGAATTTGTGACTTCTATGACCTAAATCAGAAGTTTCATCTGCTAAGAATGACATTTTCCCCCTTGCACAGAATTTACAATATTACGCTGATTAATGTTGTTGTCCAATGCTTTGATTAAATCATTTTGAATGTGATGCTTGTGTATGGCGAGGCGATTCTTCTAAATGTATTTTCATAACAGGGTCATATTTCATTAGGATTTAATGCTATTATATCGGTTAAACGACTGAGAAAAAACATTCTTCTGGCGAATGTTCTTCTTTGCCTGTGTAAAGTATATTCTGGTACGGAATACCGGGCAACTTAGAAGCGTTACGCCAAATTCCCAGCAGAACGTAGTTGTCTTACTGGGGCCAAAGTGCCTTGTAAGGTAACGGTCTCGCGATCTTCGGGGCAAGCTCTGTAACCAAAATTGGCACCAAGAGTGTGTGCTCTCTAGGACCACAGGGTCTGCGTGTCGCACATGTAGAGGATTGGATTCGTCTGGCAAATTATCAAGACCGTAGTCTCGGTTGAAGACAGCATCTGTTTGAAAACAATGGCTGCTTGTCTGAACACTAATTTGGAATACATTTTGTGTGAGAACGAGATGGCGAATCTATGGAATACGCTGGGATTAACCAAAATGTATGGTGTTTAAGAATTGAGCTTGGATTTTTGGATATATTATGGTGGTTCGTAAACCAGACATAAGGGACGTTTTCTTTTGTTCTGCGGAGGTGCAGGATCAGTGATGATTTGTTGGATGTGTGTGTAGCGAGACCCTTCGGCTCTGTGTCTGAGCCTATTAGTTAATTTTAGGATGAAGTCCTCGAGTGTGGGGATTTTGTGCCCTTGAGAGATGATTACGTTCGATACGTACCATGGTGAGTTGGTGATCTAACGGAAAGTTTTTTTCTGGAAGGACTCCAACTTTTTCTTCCAAGAAACAGGTAGTAACTAATTCCAAGCTGGAGCTGCGTACGTGAGTACTCGTGGCATAAGCTATATTTGAATAGGTTCCTCACCTTCTTGAAAGTGATTGAGTGTCGGTGGTGTACCACATTGGTCTAGGAACTCGGCATTATTTTATTTTTCGAAGCAGCTTAAACTGTACAGACTATATAGGCCAAGAACTATTAACATTACTCGAATAGTAAATGTATAAAATACTAGTGGACCTGGTATTTTTACAAGACACTTATACAAATTAAACCAGTTTCACATTTCGTTATGTGCTGCTAGGGGTGAAAATGTTACAACCCCTAAAAACAATAAATGTACATTTTTATATTTTCCTTAAAGCTAGAGAGCTAATATTTTGTACATGTATTTTTTACAAGAAACATATAAAAAGAAACCAAATTTATATTTTGTTACGTGCTGCTAAGGGGTGAAAATATGGTAACAACCCCTAAAAACAATAAATATTAAATTTTATTCTTTCTTTAACGCTAGAGAGCTGAAATGTGGTACATTTATTTCTTAATATTTTTTTTGTTTCTTACCGTCATCGTCATCCAATTCTTAGTTTAAGATACGTGTTACAGCTGTTTCACGATTAATCGCAGATGGCGAACAAGTTGTAAAAATGTCGGACGTTTTCTGTATTTTTGTGTGCTGTTTTATTTTTGACGACGTCTAAATGGACGTAGAATTAATGTGTGTGAACTGTGTGCGTTTTGTATTGTAATGTGTTTTGTGTGCAGTGTTTTGAAAATGCGATTAGTCGTGAAGCACCTGTAACACGTTTCTTAAACTAAGAATTGGGATAACAATGACGGTAAGAAACACTGATTTATTAATTTGAATTACGTTATCCGTAACTAAATAACATTAAAATAAAATTTATTTCTTACAAGATACAATCATATGAAAAGTCAACCAGTTTTATATTTCGTTACATGCTGCTAGGGGTGAAAATGTGATAACAACCCCTAAAAAATAAATATACATTTTTTATTTTCCTTAAAGCAAGAGAGCTGATATTTTTGTACATTTATTTCTTACAAGATACATATACAAAATAAATCAGTTTGACATTTTGTTACGTGCATCTAAGGGGTGAAATTGTGATATCAACCCCTAAAACAATAAATATTAGTTGTTATACTTTTCTTAATGCTAGAGAGCTGAAATTTTGTACATTTATTTCTTACAAGATACATATTAAAAATAAATCAGTTTGACATTTTGTTACGTGCTGCTAAGGGGTGACAATGTAATAGTAACCCTTAAAAACAATAAATATTAATTGCTATTCTTTCTTTAAAGCTAGAGAGCTGAAATGTGGTGCATTTATTTCTTACTAGACACTTATAAAAATTAAACTGTTTTACAATTTGTTATGAGCTGCTAGGGGTGCAAATGTTACACCAACCCTTAAAAACAATAAATATCAATTGTTATTCTTTCCTTAAAGCTAGAGAACTGAAATGTGGTAGATTTATTTCTCACAAGATACAATCATATAAAAAGTAAACCACTTTTATAATTAATTACATTTGGAAATGTGATAACAATCCCTTAAAACAATAAATATACATTGGCGTATACATAGAGCAACTGTTTGAATTAAATTAAACGATAAAGTCAGTTATGCTATTCTTTAATTCCGCAACTGAATTATTGTTTTAAAATATTTAACAAATAATGATAAAGCTTAACCTAAATCAAAGTGAGATACAATGTCGTCAAGAATTTAATCAGCTGTTAACTTTAAAACCATTTCAGTTGGCTACTTCGTCGCCAAGAATGTTTAGACGAGAAATAGTCTTGGCTAAAAATATAATTATTGAGAAATAATAAAGATTTTGTTAACAAATAATAGTTTCTTCTTGTTATTGCATTTAATTTATTTTTTAGTTACACCGCCTTTTATTAATTTTTGCAGGCTGTATGTGTAACGCTTAGCCTACAAAATGATGTATAATCAATGTTTTTCGAAATAGGTATACTACAGATACATTTCAGATAATACAGATATACTAACCAGGAAATAATTTACATAGTTGCAGACCATTTTCGGTCTCACTTCTACGCCAATGCTCTCCTGGTGGCGTTAAAGTATTTGTTATACCAAACAGCTGATTATTTCATATTATAAATAATAATAATAAAATTAATGACTGAATAAGTCCTTCACTATACATACTTATTGCGTTATGTTATTCTATTTCACAACAATGTTAAACCTATTTATTGAAAATCAACTCGAGTTTCTACAAAAAAACTATTGGAATGTTTAGATCTAATCTCAAACGGAAATGTGTTTAAATATTCATTAATAGCGACTAAACGTTACATAACTTGATTAGTTCGTTGGAAATGATGCGATGGTTTAGATTCATTCTTTGAACTGGTTCGATGGAATCCGAAATACCAATGTTTTCCTATGAACTGGGTAATTCCCAGGTGTTCATTCGGATGACGCTAAAGCCGGTCTTCTTCCTTGCTTAAATATTGCGAGTAGGTAATTTAGATTCATTTGGGGTATGAAATTCGATCAAAGATAATCACTTGAATAGATTTATTAAGCTGTATTACATAACTCAGCTAAATAAAAGCAGTGGGATATTTTTCACAATCGAGTTGTAAAAAACTTCTCTGTAGCAAGGAAAATCAATTATTTTAAATACAGTAAGTTAATAAATGAAAAAAAAATATTAGAAAACTATCTGTTACGATCGTTTAAACTCATGTTAAAAAAAAAAACATTCAGGTCAAATCTGATCCACTTTAAACAATGTAATACAATATTTCCCTTTGAAAAAATCTTTAATTCTATCTTAAGTTAAAAAATTATTCATTGATTTATAAAAAACCTATAATTAAATAAAACAGAAGATACGTAGTTAAACAAAAATAACTTTGAAATTAATAAAAACAAGAGTTACACTAATTACAAATTGCCAATTTCAATGTACATAAAATATTGGGGCTGAATAAACTTTGTTACTATATATTTTAGTTTTTCTTAGTTATTATTAGTTTCCAAGTTAAAATAATTCGACCATGCAGCTGAACCGTTGAGCGAATTTCATAAATTAAGTTTATATGTATTAGTGTACCAACAAAATATTTAGAAAATATTTTAGTAGAATTTGTTTGCACCTAAGCCTCCAGTTTCAACTGGCAGCCGTAAAACTCGCTTTGCGAGTTTGCACCTCGACCTTGCGACTGTTTTCCTTCGCTCGCAGCGTACAAACTCTGCCGTCGGCTTCCGATCAGAATATCGATTTGTCGGCTCCCACATGGATTTGAACCGGATACTTTTATAGTGCTTTACGGTTTGATCGAATTTGGGGGGAAACAAGCGAGCTATAAGGTCGAGTAGAAATCAAAATGTGCAGAATAATATCCTACATTTTTTATTTTTGAAGTGTATAGGCTAAGCTCACCGCGTCCAAAAACATATGTGGGCGGTGAATCGTATTTTATTGTCACACATTTTTCTGTCACGCTCTACTATAGGCCTATACAGTACACATGTACTAGCAGAGTATATAGTTTACTTGGTAATACCTCTGAAA
The DNA here is from genome assembly GCA_018207615.1 of Philaenus spumarius. NCBI lineage: Eukaryota > Metazoa > Arthropoda > Insecta > Hemiptera > Aphrophoridae > Philaenus > Philaenus spumarius. The sequence goes on from JAGFPH010000094.1 coordinate 212,499, forward strand.
TGGACTTACTTGATTTAATATGTTGATTTAATTAAGGAAATTACGTTTATTTATTTACGTTGATTTAATTTGATTGATTTGTTTGATAGATTACACTTGTATGTAGAATGTAAGCAATATGATTAACAGCTGTCATGTTAGTTAAACATATTGTTAATAGATGGCGCCTTTCGTTAAGAACCATACAAAGTATAATATAAAAATGTTTTAATCAATTTTTGTAACGAAAACATGCATTTTAAACTGTTTGTCTATTTTTCGTCAATAGCGGGGAACATAAGCTTTAAAATTATGATTGAATAATTAATTTTGATGAAGCATTAAGGAGGGAGATAATGCTTAGCGAAAAAAAAATACCTTTGAGAAAATAATTAATATAATATTAATAATATAAGGATGTTAATATTTCGAAGTAAATATTGGAAAATTAGTTGGAATAGTTTACAATCTGTATTTGATTCTGTTTGGGTATATCATCAGAACAAATTTCTACCAAACTGATAAGTATTTTCGAACAGTTGGCCCTTACATTATCAATATTAAATTCAATTATTACAATATGATATATTTGCCAACGTTTTTACAAGAGTTTAAATATAAAAATTATAAGAAAATTTAAATCAAATTACTTCAATTACTATTCTATTAGATGCTTATTATAATAATAAGTTTAAATTATAATTTCAAAGGTAACCAATTTTATGTTATTTACAACCACTCTTATTAAAAGAGATCACAATTTGGAAAGTTATTACTTTTAGAGATATTACTATCATATTAATAAAATATAATTACATAATACATTATGTTAACTTTTAGCAGATGCTGCAAATGTTAGCTCAAAATTATTTAATTCTTTTTTATAAATAATGAATCTATATATTTAAAGCCGTAAGGAAAAAAACATTTGGACAGTTCGTCTGAGACTTCTACTGGGCCGATTTGCATGCGGGTTTTACCAAAACAAAGGTTTTCGGTCCTATATTAGCAGATTTTATTTGTATTTTGAAAATATTTACTTTAAGTGGGTCAAAAATGAAAAATAAACTTTTCTTATGGAGATTTAACATGGGAGAAAAAGTAAACTTTTTCAATCCTTTGGACAGTTCGTCTGATACTTTCACTGGACCGATTTACATTCAGTTTAAACCAAATAAAAGCAAAACTTTTCTATATTAACAGGTTTTATTTACTTTTACGTCATTTTAATTTCTTAAATTAGAGAAATCAACATTTTCAAACCTTTGCAATGATTTTATTTTACAGTTCTTCAATCAGCTGACTGTTAAGAAACAAGGTTTTTTGCCTAACAACAGAAGAAGAGCAAACGCTCATATATTATAACAGCTGATTTCACTCATCATCTGTATAAAACCTACCATAGATTGTATTTTGGGGTTATGTTAACAATTACAATTCATCAATAATGTAATTCTTCTAATGAGTTCTAAAATTAAGGTAGGCTATAATACGTTATAAGATTTGCTTTGAGGTTATAAAGTGAATATAAAAACAACCTTTTATCAACAATGAATTTATTCATTTATACAAATTTATGGAAGATACAGTATGCATTCGTTTAACTTCGGTAATCAATATGAAATAAAAACCAATTAAAAGAAAACATTTGTATCTTTATCTTGATATATAATTAAGGCCTACATAAATACAACATTTTACAAATAGGCCTACAGTTTTAAATTGCAATATTTTTCATGGTAGTCGGCAACTGTACTATTTATGCAAGGCAATGGTTTTTTCTCCTTTATTTAATATCTGTATTGACATCCCAAAAAATTAGATTATGTGTATAAAATATTAGTTAAATTCACTGATTGTCGAAACCATTTTTTCTTCTTTAACTTTGCTGCAAGAAAAATAATTAGAAGGAAATTGCATTTTAAAAAGTAAATTTTATACATGTTTCGCACCATCATTCTGCCTACCTCTCCACTCACCACAATGGAGCTGTATCCGCCGAATATCGACGGGCAACAACTATCTATATATTTTAAGTTAGGCCTAGACTGAACCAAAATAAATAAATAATGTTTATTGTTGATTGAGTAATCAGCTGTAGTCTCTAATATTTTCATTAACAGTTTATTTTAAATTTTAAATCAATTATTAGTATTTCTAATTTTTAGGTTAGGTTTTTATTAAAGTGTAGGCCTGAGCCTTGCTGACTACACAGGGAGGGAGGGGGGTTGGCGTGCGGAGCACGCAGGGGTCTCCCCTAGTATTTCTTACATTTCGAATTAACTAGTTTCTTATTGTTACTAAACAATCCAACAAAATGCCTAGCAACCGATCATTTTCGAATTGTCCTTCGAACTATTAGGATGACTGTTTTATACAATTGAAATTTCAGTCCAAATACAAATTTAAAATGTTATCTCCTCGGCATATGGCGGCCGCAGTGTGCGCCGGAAATATCTTCCACCATGTTAACAATGTCCTTTTCTCCCAGGAAAGATATCATAATTCTGTTTTTTTCTCCTGAGAATATACCTTTTTTACATTATGTGGAAACTCTAAAATTAATTATTTACTAATCTTTTTAAAAACGAAGGATTTAAAAAAAAATTGTTTTGAATTTGAAAAAGTCCTATATACTTTTTTTAAAATAGACTTCTTTTATTTGTTTAAACAGTATTTGAGTTTTCAGTAGTATAGGTAGGTTTGATAAGTATGCACACAAAATTCAAGCAGATACCTTCTTTAGTTCTGAGTAACGGGGCATTTGTATTAAAAAATTTAACTTTCGGAAATCACCAAAAGACTTTTATAATATGCAAAATACAGTGATTATCTTACTTCTACATTCCTGGTGCATAGAAAGATTCTTCCCCCTCTTCTTCTTCAAATTTATCTTCTAGTTTTCTCTTTAGAAGACTCAGGTGCCTTTTTTCCAGATCCTTGCGCGTCTTTTCCACCTTATTCTCTCGCCCTTGGTCAAAGCCGTTTCATTGCGTCAACTATGTTTGCCTGGTTTTAGACCACATTTTACAATCAATGTGCAGGTTCATTGAAGTTACAAACTGCCATGTATATTCCAAATTTCAGGGGTTTAGCCTAGTATGCAAACAAATTTCAAGCAGATACCTTCGGTAGTTCCTAAGTAACGGGGAATTTGTATATAAAAAAATAAAAAATAACTTTCGGAAATCACCAAAAACAAAAAACTTTTATAACATACAAAATACACTGATTATCTTACTTGTAATACATTCCTGGTTCATAGGAATTTATATCACATAATAGCCAAAGAATTAATATCAATGAATACTTAAATGTTTAAGTATTCATTGTTAATATTGTTTGTGCTTAAAGTATGTAATGTCTAATAAGAAGAACTAGCTGACACATGAGAATATTTCGGAGTAGGTCTACTTACCTTATCTTACTTATATAATAATTCAGTACAACCTTAAACGTTTGGTAACCCTATTGATAGCTATTTCTGAAGATCTACTATGCCGATTTTATTGCTGTTTGTTTTAAATGACAGAAAATGTTGTCATTATTATCTAAAAATTATGAAATGTTAATTATAGTTCATGGGCATATTTAAAAGGGCCCTTTATGAGTTTTTTAGTTTTTATGTTAAAATCCCATTGATAGCTATTTCTGAAGATCTAGGCTACCTGGCCGATTTTAGTGCTGTTTGTTTTAAATGACAGAAAATGTTGTCATTATTATCAAAAAATTATGAAATGTCAATTATAGTTCATGGGCATATTTAAAAGGGCCCTTTTTTAGTTTTTAGGCTTTTATGTTAAAATCATACTAGGGGCTCTGCCCCTGGACGCTCCGCGTCCCAACCCCGCCTCGGCCTTCGGCCTCAAATGGCTGCTTCGCTTCGCTCGTAGTTGGAAAATTTTACCTAATCTAAAAAAAACTGGTAGTTGTGAAGAATTATAATAAAACTTGATTATAATAATTAGCCCAATTGGTGTTTTGGTTAGCATTTTTCGTTGATGTTTGTTTGTGTTTGTTTTTAGTTTGTCAATGTAACCTCAAAAAGGTAATATTCTTCAAATTTTCTAAGTAATGTTGCTATGGTAATGAAAGTAAACAAACATGATATGTTGCTAAGTTTTTTATACGAACAGCTGTTTTTGTGCCCTTGATAAAATCAATAGAACGTATGTTATGTTTTATTTATAATAATTGGTGTTTTAGTTCATTGTAGGCCTAACCTAAAATTATATTCAGTTTTTGATCCAAATCAGTTGTTGATCAAAATCAGCTGTTTTAAGCTTTTCATACGAACAGCTGTTTTTGTGCCCCTGATAAAATCAATAGAAATCTTTCTTCCATAAGATTAACATTGAAACTTTGAGGGCCACTGGGGCGTAGCCCTAATGTCCTAGGAATTCGGTAAATGGCCTAAAACCTTCCCAGGGTTAACTTGTGTTACTATGCAAAATTTCAAAGCAATCGGATGGACGGTATACGAACGCAAAGTGAACAAAGGACCAAAAAAAAAAAAACCCCATAAGGAATACACAGCAGTAATTTGCATTTGATTATAACGTTTGTAAGGCGAAAGATACATGATTTGTAATGCTTGTTGACATATCTGTGAATGATAACCTGCAATTTAAAAAAAAAATAAGGAAATCGGCCGGATAGAATGGCCGTACAAACACAAGTTTTCATAAATTCTTTTAATATATAGATTGATAGCTATTTCTGAACATCTACCTTGCCGATTTTAGTGATGTTTGTTTTAAATGACAGAAAATGTTGTCATTTTTATCAAAAAATATGAAATGTCAATTTTATTTCATGGACATATTGAAAAGGGCCCATTTTTATTTTTTTGGCTTTTATGTTAAAATCCTATTGATAGCTATTTCTGAATATCTACCGGGCCGATTTTAGTGCTGTTTCTTTTAAATGACAGGAAATGTTGTCATTATTATAAAAAAATTATGAAATTTCAATTTTATTTCATGGGCATATTTAAAAGGGCCCTTTTTGAGTTTTTTGGCTTTTATGTTAAAATCCTATTGATAGCTATTTCTGAAGATCCACCGGGCCGATTTTAGTCCTGTTTGTTTTAAATCACAGACAATGTTGTCATTATTATAAAAAAAATATGAAATTTCAATTTGATTTCATGTGCATATTTAAAAGGGCCCTTTTTGAGTTTTTTGGCTTTTATGTTAAAATCCTATTGATAGCTATTTCTGAAGATCCACCGGGCCGATTTTAGTCCTGTTTGTTTTAAATCACAGACAATGTTGTCATTATTATAAAAAAAATATGAAATTTCAATTTGATTTCATGTGCATATTTAAAAGG
>JAGFPH010000094.1:224516-238931 GCA_018207615.1 Philaenus spumarius
AGTTATTCAGGTAAAGTCCTCGGTTATGTGCAAAGGTAATTCAGGTATAGTACCCGGAACAAAGAACAAAATTGATAAGAATCTCAAAATAAATGATTTTTTCACATCCGTGTAAGGTTTTTGCACAATTTCTCCCACTCATAAGCCCGTGTGCAGTATTTGAGCTATATCGTTCGAAAGGTAATTAAACTTAATACAATTTTGTTGCAAAGGTAATTCAGGTACAGTCCCTGGAACAAAGAACAAAATTGATAGGAATCTCCTGATAAATGATTTTTTCATTATCCGTGTAAGGTTTTTGCTCAATTTCTCCGACTCATAAGCCCGTGTCCAATTTTGAGCTGTATCGGTCGAAAGGTAATTAAGTTTACTACAATTATGTGCAAAGGTAATTCAGTTACAGTCGCAGGAACAAAGAACAAAATTGATAAGAATCTCCAAATAAATAATTTTTTCACTATCCGTGTAAGGTTTTTGCACAATTTCCCCCACTCATAAGCCCGTGTGCAGTTTTTGAGCTATATCGTTCGAAAGGTAATTAAATTTTATACAATCTTGTTGCAAAGGTAATTCAGGTACAGTCCCTGGAAGAAAGAACAAAATTGATAGGAAGCTCCTGATAAATGATTTTTTCATTACCGTGTAAAGTTTTTGCTCAATTTTTCCACTCATAAGCCCGTGTGCAATTTTTGAGCTATATCGTTCGAAGGGTAATTAAATTTACTACAATCCTGTGCAAAGGTAATTCAGGTATGTACAGTCCCCGGAACAAAGAACAAAACTGATAGAAATCTCCTGATAAATGTTTTTGTATTATCAATGTAAGGTAATTACGCAATTTCTCCCACTCATAAACCCAAGTGCAATTTGTGAGCTATATCCTTCGAAATACAATTTAATTTACTATAATCCTGTGCAAAGATATATGTGGAACAATTTCCGCAACAAGGAACAAAATGCATAGGAATCTCTCATTATATAATACTAGTTATTCCCTGATAAGAAAATTCGGCTATAGTAATGCGGCAGTGCTGCTTACGGTTTTTTTAAAATTTTATCTACTTGTTTAGAGTAAATTTTTCAGACATCTCTACAAAAATCGTCATAACAATGTCATATTTTTAAATAATTCAAAGAAATTTATGTTTTCATAATGTTTATAAGCAAATATTTTATAGAGTAATATAAATAAAATTATATTTTATTTTAGTTTTACAAGTTATAGTTTAGATATTCATGAACACATTCTCGCGTATTACAATTGTTTATTTTAAAATTTCGTCCTGCAATTGTACATCCTTAAGGAGCAGCATGATTACACACACATAATAGTGTTATATCATGCTTTTTTGAACAATTAGGGGTTTCCATGGTTTCGATCAGCGAAGCAAATAAATGTAGTTTAACGAATCAGATAAAGGTATTATTGGGCAACTATTGCTTTAGTTTCCGCCAATCTTATAAATATCTAGAATTAACTCCATTATAACCTTGCCTAAATCGCACGACAAAGTGGTTATATGTAATTCTAATCCTGCTGGAAGTTATATTGTCAACTCACGCAACTCTGGCAGTGTTGTAAACAATTAAACAAAGTAAAACTATTAACAGACCTCACTCACGGTCATTAGTTTGCTTGCATCACCGAGTTGTAGCATTCGCGAGTTCAGTTAAGTTAACATAAAACTCTAACCGGTTGTTACGTTAGGTGTCGTGCCAGCGCGGTTTACTTTCTCCGCTCAAGTTGCGTCCAGTCGGTGATAAAACGAAGAAGCGACGACAGTCCTTGACCTTCAGATCGCCAAAGTGTCGGTCAGAGAGTTTAGTGATCGTGTTTTCCCGTGGTTCGTCAGTTTATTTCGCGAAGCGTCAACAAACGGAGTGATGGAAGATTCGGAAGTGATCGATCTGTCGGTGTCTTTGTTGGAGAGCTGTGACATCTGTGGCTACGAAGAGAGCGCCGAGAATGTCAACAAACACAAACACACGGTACACTCAGCTGTTATTGTACGCGTTAACAAACAACAACGAGATGAAGGTAAACTGCTTTGTTTAAAACAATAATCGTAGTAATTTATTTTACTTCTTAAACATAAATCCAATGTAATATTATGTACTCAATAAACATTTAACTTGTTCATTAACATAGTAATACGAGGAAATAAGTTCAATTAGATAGATTTTATACAAACTATAAAAAAAGAAATACAAATAAAAAATTGAGCATCTAAATACAGAATTAACATTTTAAACTGCACACTGAAACTGCCCGTTTTTACTGTAGCAGCGAGAAGTATTATTACAATAACAATACACATTACACTATTATAACTTAGTTACAACTAAATTCATATCTGGAGTACGAAAAAAACTGACTGAAAAGTAAAAGAATAAAAAAAGTCAACAGAAACTTAGAATCCATACATTAAGAAATTAAGAAATTAAATGAGCCACATTATTTTTAATACATTTGAACCAACCAATTTACATTGAACTGAGCCAAAATAAAGAACTCCATTTATAATCATAATTTACTAATTGTTGACGTCTAGATAATCAAGTTTTACAGCCTTAAATGATTTTTGTTTTATGGAGTAATGTATTAAGTTTCCTACATTGCTTTACATTTAAAGGCAATTGAGTAAAAATCTTAGGTTTTATAAAAAACTTTTTGAAACAGTATTTTTTTAAAAATTTATTTATGCCACCTGCGGAGGCTTCTGCTTAGTCCGGGATCTGAAGGGGGTTGAGTATGCATGAAAAGCCTGACGCAATTTTATTTCTGATTATTGTTATAGGCACTATAGTGTCATGAAAAGCCATGTTGTCGCCCCAGCGTGGTCGACATCGGAGGGGGGAATATGGTGGGGGCGCCGTTTATTAAAACGCTTATAACTTGAGAACCGTTCAAGATAGAACATTGAAAAAAGCGACAATATACTCCATAAAATATGAGTTTTAAAAAAGGTTATTACGTTTATAGTCGTATAGTTGTTGGTTTATGAGTAAAGAGCATTTTTATTGGTAAATGAACAAAAATGGTGATTCAAATAAGCAAAACCAATAGTTTTGTACTAAAAAAATCACTAAATGTCAAATATAGACATTTAAGTTATTAAAAGTGCTTCAATAAATTTAAGAAAGCATGTTGAACAGTTAATGCTACTGTAGAGATGTTTTATACGTAGCACTAATATTATACAAGTGCTCCGCGCGCCACCGGTGACGAAAAACCCTACATTTTATACCTTGTTCTAGTTTTTTCTAATTTTTTATTATGAAGGACTGGTTTGACAAAAATAATAATTTATTTTTTTTTAAAGAACAGTAAATGTACTACAATTTAAAATGAAAATCATCTTCCTGAGGATAATACTTTTCGAGATGCAGCCTTTCAAATTTCAAAAATTGTTAGTTTTTATGTAGCATTTGTGTTTTTTCACCGTAAAACAAGGGTAGTAGTTGGGTAGATTACTTAGAAGTAGTTGCGTTATTTCTTTTTCACTTATAAAAAATTCTAAGTCCTTTCAAAATGAAATCTAATACGGAGTAGGCAATTTTTACGATATAACAATATTCTTTAAATATTACTCATGGTTTCCAGTATAAACGGCTTAAAAACGTAAATAAAATTTTACCTGTTATACCAACTCTATACTATTATAGTATGTATGCCAAGTAGAGGTTAACGCAGGCCTATGCATTTGTAATGAATTGTCTCAAACACGACTAATCTGATTGATTTAACTTTTTACTGAAGCAATAAACATTGTTTATAAATTGTATGGTTTTGGTACATCGTGTATTTTTTCAATGTAGGACTGGCTATTGATTGAAAAAGGAAAATATAGGTACAAGAAACATTATGTTGAAGAAATCTTGTTAGTTAAAGAATACACAAAAGTTCATGATGGTAAAGGTCTATCTCGTAGCTGACAAAAGCGTTTTTAACTTTAACATTTTTAAAGTGAAAAGCCCTATTGGTTTAAAAAAACTAAAAATAAACAAAATATTTAATAAAGATATAGGACTATTCATAATCTCAAAGCTTAAGTGGTAAATAATATGAAATGTGTGAATCAAACTATTACAATATGGCAGGAATTATAATAAAAGTAAAAAAGTGCCAGAATGATTTCGGATTACTCCTAAACAAAAACCTAACCTAAAAATTAGAGACAATCGTTATTCAAGTATCTAACCATCAGTTAAAGAAAAGCCACTAAGAAACAGTCTACATGCTAGTTTAGATTGGTTAGAGTAAACAGCAGTACCACAAGTTCAAATTAGATGAGTTGTGTATTGTAAATGAACAAGTTGCATATTTATAATACATTACAAAATAACGTAATAACTTTAGAAATAGGCAGATGTGGTATATTTCTGTATGCAACGTTTTATCTATATTATATATAAAAGCCAAATACCATTCACTGACTCATCACGATTTCTCAAAAACTACTGAACGGATTGCAATGAAACTTAGAAAATAGCTTCCTCTAGGGCCCTAAGTGCTTGCTAAGAAAAGTTTTCAAAAAATTCAAAATATAGGGGGGATTTGAGGGGGGGGGGGGGGCAAAGAAAAATCCCCAAAAAAATGCATAGTGTAATATATTTATATATTTTATATTGTTATAACACAGGCATAGAAGGATACAGAAAGTACGATATACAATTAAATTACCGGTACTTATAATAAAATTGTAATACAAATATTTCCAAAAATGAAAAAATTAAAGTAACATTTAGTGCTAGTCATTTTGTCTCGAAGAACAATACGTAACTTATGAAACAGCTGTTAAGAAATTTTATATTTTATAATATCCACATATACTGGTTGACGTTTTGGAAAACTTACCACCTCTATTATTAAAAAAACGAGAGAAATACAAAACCTGATCTCGGAGCAGTTATTCTCCGTCAGGGGAAACTTTAGAAACCCAATTTACAAAATACCTAACCACATCATCTCAAAGATTTGTAATAGACTTGTGATAGACCAAGTTCATTAATTCGACCCACGTATTTCATTGTTAAGAAAATAAAAACGGGTAACGCATTCGTTCTCTAAGCTCAACAATATTATTATGTATGTTATATATATAATTTTATATTATTTACAAGATGGAAAGAGATATCCAAAATCTGTCCTTGGGACAGTTACCGGTATTCATAAGTTTTAAGAACCTTAGAAAACCTATTTGCAAATTCTTCCCCCAACCTCACTTCTACCACCCCATGTAAACAATTTGTAATTAACACATTATGGCTTATGATACATTACATTTTTCAGCCTCTTTATAAAGCACGAATTTCCTTGGTAATAAAATTGCTTGCTTTAAGTATTCCTTCACTTAGTTAAAAATGTTATTTTGTAAATTGTTTTCTAGAAATTTTAAAGATAATTTATCGCACTATGTAAATAAATAAAACTTTATTACAAAGTTTAATTTTAAGGTTTGGACAATTCCAACAACATGAAATAAACAAGAACCAAGTTTACCTGATCACATAATGATAAAAAATAACGTTTTATCTTTCGTTTTGTTAGGACAAAATTAGAATGTATGCCTTTGATTGCATACTGCACTTTAACTTTTATTTCTTTACTTGGGGCTTGAAGGAGTGGTTGATACGGTTCTCGATGTTCTCTAAAACAGTTTTATTTTACTTACTTTTATTTTTATTTTTATACTTTATTTGGTGTTTCTTAAGAACGGTTTATACCTTGCAAGAAAGAGTAGAATGTGTTTTATTTATGGAGCTCAGAATCAGGTCGCTCGCTCAACTGCAAGAGAGTTTAATGAAAGGCAACCTGAAAAAATGTTTCACATAACTATATAAATTCGCTTGTGGCAAAGTTTTCTGAAACATGTTCAGTCGCTGAACAAAAGACAAAGGAGAAACAGTTGATTAGTTAGATCAGACTGAAATTGTATTAATTTTGCTTCGGAACCAACATTGACACTTCGCAAAGTTTCCACTCTTAGTCATACAGGTCTGTACGGGAAGTTCGGAAACTTCAGAAAGTTTATCCGCATAAATTGAACGAAGATGACTACGATAAACGAATCTAGTTCTGCGAAAAAGTGGTACTTTGTATTCAAAATGATAATCTGTACGTAATGTTTTCTTTCTGACGAATGCTCTTTCTGTTAAAACCCTCAAACGTTTGTTGAAAAACATTCATAATGGCCTAAGCAACTGGTTTGGTCAGTGATTTTTGGTAACACTATTATTGGTAGTTTATTCATTCAGGAAAATTTAAATAATTCCACCAAGCAGCTGAAGTGTTGACGTGAGTTGAGCGAATTTCAAAAATTAAGTTTAAATGTTTTAGGGTTTCAACCAAATATATGAGAAATCGGTCTATTCACGAAGGCGCTGAATGAAGTCTGTGTGTACGAAATAAATTAGTAGAATTTGATTGCACCTAGACCTTGCGGCCTCGGGTTATAGACTGCTTCGCTTCGCTCGCAACGTACAAACTTAGCCGACGGCTTTGGATCAGTGGATGAAACGGGTACTTTTATGGTATTTTACGTTTTGATTTTGATTTTGGTATTTTGGGGGAACCAAGTGAGCTATACGGTCGTGTAAAAAAAAAATGTACAGAATAACATCCTAGACTTATTTTTGTAGATAAAACTCTAAAAAAGTTTCATTTTCGTACAAAAAGTTTAAAAAAATAGTTATTTCCTGTCAAAAAACATGCTTCCGGTTGTTGGATGTTTTTGGCTAACGAACTCGTCTGAGCGACATAGACAACCAACGTATGTACCAAATTTGGACCAAATCGGACTTAAAATGCGGCCGCTAGAGTGCGAACACACACACACATACGTATGTATATATATATATATATATATACAATTTTGAACGACACCCTAAAGCGTGTTCTGGGATCCACGATCGGTGCTCATTTACTACTCCCGAGCCTGACTACCGACCTTAGGTCTTACCGTAAGGATCACTGCAATAGCTCATATATTTTATGGAAATTTGCTAATGATGGTACCATAATATACTTGACGAATATATAAAGTGAACTGATTGAAAATTAACGGATGCTCAGAAGGAGTAAGAGCGTGGAGAGATCAATGTTTATTTCCAACCAGAAGAAATTATAAAAACATAAGAAGTCAAGTTTCCTTAGTACCATAAACTATGGTATTTTTAAGTACTATTTTCATAGAGCGATAACCTATTTTTATAAAATGTATAAAACAATGTACAAAATAATATCTTTAGTATATGTAAAGAATTTGTTGTGGCATTTTTATTTTATTACCACAAAGTTCATAGTTTTAAAGGGTTTTTAATTTGATGTACCACAAGTCATTATGTGTTCTTTACAAATTGTTGGCATGGGGTAATATGAATGGGCTTGGGGGGGGGGGGGATATTGCAAATAGGTATTCCAGGTTCTTATTAAAAATAACTAACCGTCCGGAGAACGTTGTAGGCCTATACCTCTTTCCGTCTTTTAATAATATAAAATTATAAAAATAAAAATGTTTGTTTTCTTTCCACAGAGATACATAAGTTTTAAAGGGCTTTAATTTGATGTACACAAGCCATACGTGTCCAATAAATATTTTTAAGAGTGGAGTGAGTTTTAGGATTTTGTAAATACGTTTTCTTAGGTTTACCCATACGATAAATAACTGTCCAAGATCAGATTTTTCACAAATATTTCCTTTTTTTAAATAATGGAGGTGGTAAGTTTTCAAAAAGTCAACCTGGTTATTAGAAAATAACAAATTTCGTTTAAAAGATATTTCTTGAATTATATCTGTATTGTTTTTCCTAACTAACACATGTTACTATTGGTATACATTTTTAGAAATAATTGTATTTATAATTTTATATTCATAAGTAATTAAATTTTATATCCTACTTTCCTTATCCCCTTTGCCTGTTAAAAAGAAATATATATTTTTTTAAATAATACATTTTTGAAACGGGATCAAAATTTGACAAAACAAAAATATATTTTTAAATTTTCGTATACAATGCATCAGCGGAAATTGTTTTGTAGATCTTTTTAGTGTTAACAATTTTTCAGCTTGAAGATTTTGTTTATTACTAACAGTTTAGTCAAAGCAACTGATAAAAGAGGGTTTTGTGAAGCTTTTAACTTTTTCATTAATTTCTCAGCATCATTTAGATAAACGAGTGATACAATATTATATTATTCGGACTACGTTCATAAAAATATCCGTAAATGTTTCATCGGAAACGAATAGGTAGTTAAATAGTTACTTACTACAAATTAAAATATAGTAACTCAAAAATTAACTTAATATTGAAATATAAATTAAACTTAGCACCGCAAATTAAACTTAAATTGTACTGAAATAGTACAAAATATAATTTAAATTACTTGTCCACGTATCTCGTTTGAGTACAAGGTGGACGATATGAATACATAGGTATAGGTGACTAAAACGTTTTCTTCAAAACGTTATATCAAATTTCATTAAATAATAAATCTGCTCTAATTCATTACTAGCCGAATTTTTGAAGAAAATAAGAGCTATTACACTCGACACAACTGGAAAACGGTTCGTCGGAGGAGGGTAAAACTTCGTTTCTATCATATATATATATATTTTATTCCCGGATTGATAAGTGGTAGTAAATATGCTTAAAAATTGCTGATGTTTTGGTGAAAGGGTCTTAGTAGGATTCTTCAGATAGGTTTTTTGTTGTTTTTCGATCCGATTAAAAATGGCTGAGTTATACCGATTAGTGGTTTTTTTTTTTTTTGTAGGGATTTGAGGAGTATATAAGTACTGTATATGGGTTTTCCCAACCTTGACAAGAGGCAGTAAATATGCTTCAAAATAGCTGAACTTTTAGTGGAAGGGTCCTTGTAGGATTTTCCACAGGATTTTTTATTTTTCTACTTGAACAAAATGGTGGCCTATTTGATTCAAACCAAACTGGCAAAGTTAGAGCGAGGAAAATTGTATTTATTTGCATTATTTCTCCCACTCATAAGCCTGATTACAATTTGTGGGTTATATCATTTGAAATGTAATTAAATTTACTACAATCCTGTGCAAAGGTAATTCAGGTACAGTCCCCGGAACAAGGAATAAAACTGATAGAAAGCGCCCGATAAATGATTTTTTCATTATCCGTGTAAGGTTTTTACACAATTTCTTTTATTCATAAGCCCGAGTGCAATTTTTGAGCTATTTCATTTGAAAGGTAATTAATTCTAAAATCCTGTGCAAAGGTAATTCAGGTACAGTCCCCGGAACAAGGAACAAAACTGATAGAAAGCTCCCGATAAATGATTTTTTCATTATCCGTGTAAGGTTTTTGCGCAATTTCGCCCATTCATAAGCCCGAGTGCAATTTGTGAGCTGTATCATTCGAAAGGTAATTAAATTTACTATAATCCTGTGCAAAGTTATTTTTGGAACAGTACCCGGAGCAAGAAACAAAACTCATTGGAAACTCCCATTATTTAATACTAGTTATTTCCTGATAAGAAAATTCGGCTATAGTAATGCGACAGTGCTGCTTACGGGGTTTTATTGAAAAAGGTTGTAGTTTTACCAAGCCTTTCTTTACATTAAATTGTTCCTGTTTTAGTCAGTACTCTTTTTGTAGTAGAAAATATTTACAAATTACTAGCAATTAGTATACGCTTTTTACTTTCAAATTCAACCATTGATATATCTATAATTTTAAATTGTGTTATCACAAAAGATTTTCAAATACCACAAGCTTTTCTGACGAAATATATTTTAACAAATTATATACAACATAAATATTATTGCATTTTAAAATAAAGTGCAAACGTTTGTTTTAACTGTGCGTTTTATTTTATCTTCTTTGCAAAAGTTTGTCCAAAATTAGTTATATACCATCGGAATCAGAAAAAATATAAAATAATTTCTAACGGCATTGGCATTAACATTTGAGTCAATTTTCTGTAATTATTTTGTAAGATTATCTTCATAAGCTTGATACAAGTGTATACATACCAAACAAATAATTTTATGACGTATGCAGGCCAATCAATATAATATTTGAGGTTATGCAAATTATCTAGATACAGCTTACATTTACTAGTCGTTTGAAAATTTAATGTTCCCGACTTGTCTAGTCTAGGTTTATTAAATTTCGCCTGTGTATTTAAACTGTGGAATTTGTGTGCATAGTAGGTAGTCTAATGACGCTTTGAAGGGGTTTACATATGATGAAATTGTTATCGTAGCTTTTTAATACATTTGACTAGTTTGTTTACTTATAATTCTGTTGTTTAATTTACCTGATTTAATGTTGGTAGTATCAGCTTTATACACATATATTACAATTACATAAAAATAGTCAAATACCATTTAAAAAACAAAACTTGTATAAACGTCATCCAAGCCGAACTATTGAAATGATGACTTAATTTAACTTCAAACACTAAACTCCACTTCCAATATTAATGAAACTCCAAAATGAATAAAACCATTTGAACATATGTAAGTTTAGTATGTTCTATCATTCAAAAAACTGGTAGGTATTTATTTATAATTGGCCTATAAATTTTTAAAAATAGTAAATTTTCAAATTATGGAGAAATAATTTCAGGCTTGGTAAACTATGTGTAAACAATAAGTGTATTTGAAGTGTGTGTCGAAATAGTACACATAATCTTAAACTATTGATAAATAAACGGTAAAGTTAAACGGTTAGGTTAATAAATATGCTGTGCAAAAAAGAAGTTTTTCTTAAATCTTGTATATTATGTAATTTTGATTTCACCGGTAACTTAATTAACGTAGTTTTGGGATCGTATTGCTATGTTTATGTGGAAGAATGGAGTCGCACGAGCGTACACTTGAGACGGACTAGCTTCGAGCGTGGCTGACTGTAAAGTTAGTTTTGCAAACAACATTTACTAACTTGTTAAGGTGAGCCTTAAACAAGAAATTTGCATTAGCTGAGCGGCCTGACCGAAAACCGAACTTTAATTCCAGCATCATATTTGAACACTTAGAAATGAACTGTGACTATGAAATAAAACTTATACTGATTTGTCCTGTAATTAATAAAATAAAGTTTGATCAATTTATTTTATTTAGTTCAACTGAAAACGAAATAAAATTATCACTGTCGTGCTATTTTAAGTATCTTTCGGTTACACAAAAACTATAAGACAGAATTAGATAAACATCTAAAAATAAATATTTGATCATATGAAGACTTTGTCCGTAGGATTTATGGTTTGCCCACAAGATCAGGTTTTATAAGCGCATTTGGTTTCATTGACAACGAATAACATTAGTGTGTTTGTTTTTGTGCAATAAAATCACTAAGAGGATTATTTTATTTGATTCTTCCTTCCTCTTTAGTGTTTATTCTATCTTAAATTGAAAAAATAAAAAGGACACAAATAAATGTTTAGTTAATTCAATTAAGTGTGAACATAGATTCCTGCAATTTGCTTATTTTTTGCCTGGTTTACACTGCTGTAAATGTTACACATTGTAAGAAAATTTACTAAATTAATTATTTGTGTGCTTAAATACGGGCCTACGTATACTAATTATAAGTTCTTTATACATTTTAATAATTTGTTTACAATTACAATGTTTATAAAAACTTGGTAAATATTGTAATTTTTCTACCTTTTATTATATGTTCGGACCCTGTTAGTTTTTCATGTTAGTTATATGAAACCGAGATTATAATAACCTAATGTTTCAAGAAAAGAACTCCTCCTTGCCCTTCGTCATTCACCCCAGCCCTGCCATAAAACCATTCACACAGCTAGCTCGTCTCAACAATACAAAGTAGTCCGTTGTAGGTTACAAAGTAACCGATATAATAAGACAATAATAATAAGATATAGCATAAGGGGTACGCACGTATTTAAAAAAATTTTATTATGTATCCACTCTAAGAAGGTATTTTTGTATTATACTTTAAATTCTAGTATAAAGAAAAAGATTGGTCGTGTTTTCGACACTTAAAATAAACTTTCATTATTATAATTTTGTTAGACGTTATAATTAGACGGACAGACTTAGATTTTTTTTAGTGATAAACGCATTATAAACAATGAGTATAAACATAACTTAAGCTGTGCTTTATTAGGGGAGAAGGGTACAGTACCCTTAATCAAGGTACAAGTAAATTGTTTGAATTACTCATTGACGCATGCGCTTAATGTCTGTTTGCAAATAACTCTAGATCTGGATGTGTTAATTATTATTTAGCAGGAAGTGTGACGTCATAACGAACCGTAACAAAGTAATTTAGACTAAAATCATTATGCTTACTTACTACGTAGTCACATACTGGAAATAAACTGCGACGGAAAAAGTGAAAAACAGAAATTAAATATCCGCCCTTGCAGCGGAAAGCGTGTGGACGTGGAATGTGTGCCCTTAATTTGTGTTCTAAATCATTTATAGAGAAGGGGAATTATTAAATAAGGACTCTGTTGTGGAACGGAGTTATAATGGTTAGTTTTTCTCTGTCTCTTCATAATATAATAATACTCATATGATTTTAATAAGCCGAGGTTAGGGATGACATATGTTCAACATATGCTGACACATGTGTTATTCCATTCACCAAGGTAGTTAAAAGAAAAGAAAATAACAACAACTACCATACAATTACTTACCTAAATTTATTTTCAGCAAATTAAACCAACGGAAAATGTATTTTTGTAGTACTTTATAAAAGTAAAATGAAATACTATGAATACAATTTCTTAAATACCTTCGTTTTTTAACTTAATTCATGTGTATTAAGTGCATAATTTATTCTTGAATTAAGTTATCTTATTGCACTATCTAACCAGTTATATCTTATCATTTTATGTTTTAAAACACATTTTTTGTAAAGGTTTCCATTACTTTTCGCAAAATTTAAGGCCTGATCCCAAACTCCTCTTAATTAACAGGGAAAATCATACAAATTCACAGTATCTTTTTTCATACATATAAACTTATATATAAAAAAAAAGAAAACAAGAAGGGGAGGCTTCTTAAGAGGCAAAAAGAAGATAAAAAAGATGAGAACTACTCACCAGGACAGTTTTAAGTCATTGTAAGTAAAGATCAGCTTAAATGCCTGATTTCCGTAACCTTGTTTTGCAACACTTAGGTATAATTTTATCTTCTAAACCAGCAATCCAAAATACCTGAAATTTTTTCTGATCATTGGTTGCTGTTGTATCAACAAAGTGTACTAAAATTTTTAAAATATATAAAAAAATAAAAATGCAATAAAAAAACATTTAAAAATACAAAATTGTTTTGATACATGTTAGTTTTTCTTATTTTTTCTTGAAACTAGTACATTTTATGTGGAATATAAGCAACAATATATGTTGCAAATTTCAGGACAATAGGTCAAGTAGTTTTAAAGTTATTGGTACCTAATTAACAAAACCAGATTTACAAAATATTTTTAAAGGATAAATGGTATTAATATCTTATATTCATTTTGCACATTATGCAAAATCTAGAGCTTAATACTTTGATCAAAATAATTTTTCAATAAATTCTAATAAGTCCCTGTCTGTTTTTTCAACTAGAAACATAGTCCAAATCAGACACCAACCGTACTGGATGAGAGAATGTTTGAAGTGGTCAAAAGTGAAAAGTTTTTAGAATTTTGCATTGAATATAATTGGTCAGGTATAATTATAATATAATATAATATAATATAATATAATATTATATTATTATAATATAATATAATAATATAATTGTTCTCATTGCAAATATTTATGCAAACATTATTAAGAGAATATTTATATTAAGATATTTGAAAGTATACTGCAATCGTACTGTTCAATTAACAGCACAATATGGTCTTGTGTATCCTTATTTGAGCTTTGAAGCCTTTCGAGAGATTTATCAGTTCAGAATATGCAGTCTTTGCAAAAACATTCTATAAAGCTTATAACAGGTCTTAATAAAGCTGATTCATATAGTGCAACGTTTAAAGAGTTTAAAGTGCTTTCTCTTTTGAGTAATATGTATATACTTTAGGGGATACTCTACTTCAGATTCAAATGTGGTTATATTCAAAATAAAGGTATGAACATGTTTAGTACCAGGCATGCTAGTAATTACCGTGCTCACATCAGTATACAGTAAACTTCCTTCCCAGGCTGGTGTTAGGCTGATTAATAAACCTTCACAAAACATCGAAACCCAACAGAAGTTTTTACCTTTTAAAAATAGCCTAACATAGCTACTATTGACTATATACTGTTATGCAATGTAAGAGTTGTGTACTTTATGACCTTAACATAATGGTGCGATTTCCTACTTTGCATTAATCCCACTTATCTAAGTTTATTTTAAATAACAATATTGTTTTAAAATATTTTAAAATTTGTAGTTATTTCCTTTTAAACCCATTTGTGCAACTTTATCT
>JAGFPH010000094.1:243931-290620 GCA_018207615.1 Philaenus spumarius
AAAATTTGTAGTTATTTCCTTTTAAACCCATTTGTGCAACTTTATCTGTTTTCGAAGTTGAACTATGTTATTTTAATAATGCTAAATGATAATGTTAACATTTTCATTTTATTGTTGGTACTCACTTTTAAATTTATAATTTATTATAAAATGTTTAGTGTCTGCTTTTGTTATTGCTAATTTATTATTGTTAGTTAACTTAGTATTTCATGTATAATGAATGTCTCAAAGCCAAATCTATACATACCAGGTGTCTTAAAAAAGTTCCACCCCTATTTTTGTTTTTAAATGGAAATAGACAGATTTGCTTTGGGGATTGTTAACATGACCAACAACGGAGATTTTTAGTGTATCGTAAATTTTAAATGAGAACCCGTATTGAGTGACACCTCATTTTAAAGGCCTTGATAAAAGAAGAAGATTGGCGCAAACCGGAGGTCTGTATTTTGACTCTATCCAACACAATGGAAAATCAAAGTTATAATTTTTCCCCATTTAAATAACATTAAAATTTTAAAGTTGATTTATCTGTTATTTTTTATAAGGGTTTCATCCAGGTGACTTTTTACTATTAGGAGTCAACAAACATACACAGTTATGAATAACAAAGCATTTGCAAGGTTGTATCAACCCAAAGTCCAGTACCTGGGAATTCCAGAGGACTTAGCT
The DNA here is from genome assembly GCA_018207615.1 of Philaenus spumarius. Lineage (NCBI taxonomy): Eukaryota > Metazoa > Arthropoda > Insecta > Hemiptera > Aphrophoridae > Philaenus > Philaenus spumarius. The sequence goes on from JAGFPH010000094.1 coordinate 244,601, forward strand.
TTACTATTTTTTTACTAATTACTATGTTTTATAACTTAGATTGAGTGACCTACTGGATTAAACCCTTGTAAAAAATAAACGATGTATCATCTTTAACATTTTAATGTTATTTAAGTTGGGAAAATTATAATTTTTATTGGCCATTATGTTGGATAGAGTCAACATACAGACCTCCGGTTTGCGCCAATCTTCTTATTTTAACAAGACCTTTAAAATGAGATGTCACGCAATAGGTGTTCTCATTTAAAATTTTCGACTTACCCCCAAAATACCCCATTTTTGGGGGAGGGGTTAAAATTTACGATACACAAAAAACTCCATTTTGGTCATGTTAACAATCCCCAAAGCAAATCTCTCTATTTTCACTAATAACAAAATAATAGAGGGGTTGGGGTGGGACTTTTAAGACACCTGGTATAATAAAATCATGTCTGTCTGTCTATTGTGACTGGAATCAACTGAGAACGGCTGAACGTATAGCTGGGGTTTCTCCAGGAAGATTTAGGAGAAATACAAATTCGAAAAAGTTATAAGTTTTAGTACAATTTTCTGCCAATCCTAACGTAACACTTTCACTTAAGTTTGTCGATGCGTTTCGGAGTTCCTCCATTATCGAGACCTATATTTCAGTACTGGATAGGTACTGGATACTTGATCCAGCACTGAAATAGGTCTCGATAATGGAGGAACTCCGAAACGCGTCGACAAACTTAAGTGAAAGTGTTACGTTAGGATTGGCAGACAATTGTATTAAGACTTATTTCATGGATCCTAGCAGATATAATTTATATAATAACTTCGAAAAAGTTAATTCGTTCAAAAGTTTTGACGTCATTATTGACCAAAGATGACTATTTGGCCTCTTTTGGGAACGCTTCTGCTTATAACTTCAGACTGGTAGCACCTATATTCAATTTGAAATACTTTGTATTCAGCTCTCCGAGTTCTTTCTGATGGACATCGAGCCGATTCGGTAGGTTGCATTTTTGTATCAGTTAGGTTAGGTTAGCTTATATTGTAATACAGTGGCGTAGCCAGGATTGTTGAGTGGGGGTATCGGTAATAGTATAAAAAATGTAAATTTTACTTACAAACAAGGTTTAATGTAAATTTAACAAAGCACTAAATGTTACAGGTAACGATGGTTAAACCGATCAAATAAATCGATTTATTTACAACAATGTTTTCGAATTTACACTTCTTTAGGCGCGTTATGAAAAAATAATGAGTGTGATTTAATACGATGTGCATGCATAGGTGACACAAAATTTACATGTATGCGTGCGCACAGGACTCGAGGCTATCAATAGGTGATTTTTAAATCCCGTTAGGTAAAAATATCGTAATTATGTAATTGTATACGCTCAATCAGCGAGAGGTTTCTCAATAAAACAACACATTTGTAATACACATTTGTTTCAATACACATTTGTAAGGATTATACTACTGAGAGTTTTCTTGTTTTGTAGTTCAGTAGATTGTATATAAATAAGTAGACAGTACATTGTCAACAAATTATATTGTGCTTAATAATTATACAGGGTGAATCACTACTGACTACATTAATTTTAACAGTTGATTCTACTTATCAAAAGGAACAAAAAAATGTATATAAGCCCTTATCCGACATTAACCGTTTAGCTGTCATGACGTATTTTGTGATTTTTTCAAATTACACGACTTTTTACTATTAGTTTGACGATAAAAACCACACTAATGTAGTTATGACATGGAAAATAATACCATTTGAAAGAGCATTAGATTTCCTATAAATTAAACATAGTACCCAAATAAAAACTCCTTATACAACGTTTTTTAAATAACTTTAAAGTTAAAAATTATTGTTACAGACGTTTTTCTTTAAAATTTAAGGCTCAATTAAATCAGTTAAATTTTTCGTATTCTTATGTTCAATTACATAAAAAACTTCCTTATTTATTTATCTTTAAAATTATGTATAAATATTAAGGGGTCATACTTAGAAAAAATGTTGAAATTTCATAAAAATGTTGTTTAGGTATAGCTTTAGGATTTATCGTATTGGTTCTAAACACCAAACTAATAACTGTATCTGTAATTTCTTTACCAGCTGAATCTGTTGACTAAATCAGCTGATTGGAAATTAAAAAAGTCATAATCAGCTGTTTTTTGATTGTTGTATTATAAAACTGTTTATTTATTTTCCGTAACTGTAAGATTCAGCTGGTAAAGAAATTAATATTTATACTACATCAGTTTTTATTTTTTTATAAAAAACGGCTCTAACGATTTTGATCAAATTTGGTTTATTTGTAGCCTTTAATGTGCCCTACCATATGCAAAAAACCGCATCTTTCTAAAAATTCTCGTTTAGCTAATAATAATAATAATAATAATAACTGATTTTTTGGGGTTTTTTTGGCCATAAAGGGGGTTGTTTTTCAAAATTTTTAAAAACCTTTTTACGTGCATCTATAAAGACCTAATTGACGTGTTTGGTGCAAATTTGTTTGAAATCGATCGAATAGTTTTCTCTCTAGATAATAATAATAATAATATTTATTAGTTAATCTCCAACTTTAATAAAAAATCACCTCTCCTACCCCACCCTACAAGTAACAGTGAATCTGTTCAATAATTTAAATATGTTTGTGAGAAAGTATGTGCCAGTTCCTGGTACCGTTTATTGATAAATAGAATCAACTATTAAAATTAATGTAGTCAGTAGTGACTCACTCTGTATAATTATTAAGCACAATATAATTTATTTTGTTGACAATGTACTGTCTACTTATTTATATACAATCTACTGAACTACAAAACAAGAAAACTCTCAGTAGTATAATCTTTACAAATGTGTATTGAAAACCCTGTTTTATACTCGTATGTCACTAAAAAACTTCTTTGAACTCTTTATTAATATTTCGATTGGTATTTTATATTAGAATCGATTTTTCGCTTAGAAAATATATTTTTATATTAATACAAAAGTATAATACTCAAGTAGACATATATACGAGTATTGCCATACAAAACTTTTTAAACCTTTATAAATAGTTCAACCGATGTTTCACAATCAAAATAATCGCTGTAAATATCACTTTTATACTGATACAAAACTACTACAGTAGTACTGATAATACTTTTGTTACAATGATTTTGTCTTATACTTTTTGTTTTACCAACTTTTTAAACAACTGCAGCTTTTCAGCGGTAGGTTTTAGGAAAAATTTGAGACCATCTTGGCAATTGGAAATTTAATTCTTTAAAACTTTCATATTTTACATTTTTCTCCGACGCGATTTAAGGAGTCAAAAGTGCAGAAAACGTTTGCTAGTTTTGCTTTAAGGTATTTTTGGCCGTTATTGCACTTGAACAAAATCACGGAAGTAAAAGAATAAAATAAGAATATTTGTCTTAGAAATGTAAAATGTAATTCTTAATATTTTAACTAGTATTAAACAAAACGTTAAGAACGTTCCACAATTCCAGCTTATTAGATTTTTAATCCACCAAATTAATAGAAAGTTCTTTTCTGTATTGCTTTTTCGCTCTCGCGATTGTTTATTTTTTCTTTTGTTTTTATAATTATAAGTATTGTTTGTACTAAGCTGCCTGCATAATTAAAATACAACAATAATGGCCCAATGAAATTGAAGAAAACTAAATTAATAAACACCTACATACTTGCATTCCTTAAAATTAATTAGCAAATTATGCGGACATGATTTAATAAAGGGACGTTGCAAAAATATTACAATTTATTATCAATAGTCAATACCAATAAGTTCTGAAATTAACTGTTACAGGTATGTTGTAAAAACAAGTTTTGAGCATGTTGAGCGCCTTCAATTTGTGATACTGGCCACATTTGGTACACGCTGTACATCCATATTGCAGGCGTTACACGTTGGACGTGTTTAACAACAATCATTTACTATTTTTTGTTTGTTGCTTGATGATGTAGTAAAAGATATATAATTAATAGTGATTCAGTAACCATACAATTTCGTAAAGTTGTTAAATATTTTACGAGACAAGATCTCAGCTAAAAATAAACAATTTTAGTTTTAAACATCTACTTCATCAATATTTTGCTATTATATTTTCGATTATACATTCTATTCTTCTTATTTGTTGTTGATGTTTTGCAAAGAGTACATTAAGAGTATTAAAGTTTGAATTCGTAATAAAAATCTAAAAAGGTATATAACTTTCGTATGAAGCGTTGGCAATTGAAGTATGTTATGTCCATTTAAAGATCAATAAGACAAAATGTCGTACTCAGTTTTATGTGTCGGAGGTTGTGCAATGTATTTTAGGAATTTTTACGTCTAAGTTTATGTAATTTAATCAAAGTAGCGCACAAGAGCGTATCGAACACCCAAACAAAGAAGGATTCCGTAGCTGTTTTAAGATTCACCGAAATTAAATCTTGCCTAAAGTTAGGTTACAAAGTTGCAGGAGTGTATTTCTTACAACTGAGTCATCATAAAAAAAATTAAAACTACATGTATAATTATATTTTAAAGACATTTTTAAGCAAAAACTATAATTGGGCAGTTTAGAATTGTCTGTTTTGTGTAAACTAACATTGTAGGGTAATCTATGTTCATTTAAATAATTCTAAACTTATAAAATTTAAAATGTTTAAAAAATATTGTTAAGATTATTGCTGATTTTTTTATTTAATCAGTTGTCAGTTTACTTGTTTTGGAAACACAATTAAAACATGCCGTTTTGTTTATAGATACTTTAGTATACAGAGTGTTCATAAAGTACCTTTAACCCCCTCAATATTTTTGTTACTCTGACAATAAGTTAACAAAACTTTGTATATATCTTAACAGGAATTAAATTTGTGTTGCATAACAGGAATTTTTTTGACATATCTGACCCTATATGATTTTTTTGGGCTTAGGGGTGTTGTTAGGGGGTTAAAAATTTAAAATATAAAAGTAGGTTATGTAATATATTATTGAAATGCTTATAAAAGAGAAACACAATGAAGCAAACTAGAGCTTAATATCTTACTTCGTTTCAAAGTAATGGACAATCAAAGTCCTGGAAAATAACATACAACCTCCTTATTTCTAATATAGTATTAACAAATTAATAACCTGCTTTGATTATGATAACAATATCATTTCCCGAATTTCGATTGTCCATTACTTTGAAACGAAGCAAGATACTAAGTTCTAATTTGCGCCATTCTGTTTCTCTTTTAATAAGATTTTCAATGGTCTCTTACATGACCTACCTATTTATTTGAAATGTTTTCCCCCCTACTCCCTTCAAGCCTCCCAATATCATAAAGGTTAAGGTATGTAAAAAAATTTGCCCTGTTATGCAACACAAGATATATACAAAGTTTCGTTAACTTATTTTCAATAACAAAAACAATAAAGGGGTTAAAAGGATTTTATGAACACTGTATATTCTTAAATTTGTATTCTTAATATTATATAAATATTGTTTTAGTTTGTATATTTTGTGTTGATTCTATTTTTTTTTGTTCCTTAAATAAAAAAGATATTCCTCTAAAATTTAACTAAATAATGATTGATTGTTTAAATGTTGATAGAGGAAATCAGGGATGTGATTTAAGTATATAAGTTTGTGAAAAACAAACAGTATCCATAAATAAATAATTAATTTAATAAATAAACACAAGATAAGTCATAATTACACTTAACCACAAATATATCTTGAAAGCTATCACGAAGCAGTTTGTTTAAAGCAGTAAGCTTCTATACTCTTCAGTTTTGGCAGTTTCGATGTTTTCTTGAACATCCTCTGAAGCACTTTCTTTTTCAGACCTGTTTTAACAAAAACATTTTTTAAGGATAACGAGTCAAATTTTAATTTTATTGGGACATATAACCAATAATATTTTATTGATTGTAATCCATCATTAATCAAATTGACTTAATTTAAAATGCTGTAGAGATGTTGTACTTTAAGAGATTAGTTCTATTTTTTTCTATAATTAGTTCTGTAGTATAATACGAATACATTAATTTACATTAAAAACATTTCTGTTTTTTTAATAAATAAATTTATTTAAACTCATAACAAATATCTCATAAATATTGTTATAACTCAACTAATAATGTAACATATTTTTTATAGTTTATTATAGATGCCTATTGTATGATATACTGCTAATTTAATTCTGTTACTATTATTATCATCATATTTTTTAATGGGGTAGGTAATAAGTCTATTAATTATTAAAGTTAAAAAATAACAGTAAATATTTTCTATTGTTTAAGTAATACAAAATGTGATTATTTACCACTCTATCCTACATTTAGAGTCAGTTTATGTTGAAGTATTTGCGGCATAAAATCAATATAATATTTCTTCTTTAAATAAATATGCAATTACATTTTTTTAAACCATGTAAATGGAAGTTGTAACATTGTTTGCGGTGAAATTAATCATGGCGATACCGTTTGAAACAAGTATTACTTTTTCACAACAGTTAGTTCATTAAAAAAAATACTTTAAAAGGCATTCTGTTTGTTTCTTAGTAGTTATGGCCATACGAGTATTAATACGTATACATTTAATTATACTTAAATACATTATGCGCAAATCAGTTTATATTTATATCGGTTTAAAAAGCAATAAGCAAGTAAAGGTATTTTATAAATGTGTAATTTAACGCGTTTCCCATATAAAACGAATTTTTTCATATTATGAAGTTATAAACTAGAATAATATGTAGAAATAGAAACCAGTTCGAGGTTGGGTGTAGTAGTGTAATCTAGCGGAGATTGTATGCACTTCAATAGCACTTTAGCTAATGAGAAGTAATTTTAGTTGTCACACATAGAGTGATTTCCTTTCATGGTATTTAAATAGTGAGATCAAAAGGTACTCGATACAGTTTTAAATAATTTTGGATCTTTCGTTGAAGAGTGGAGGAAAATTTTAGAATAACTTATAAAACTAATGTTAAACTTGAACATATTATATAATATCGTACAGTAGTGTTTTTCATCTCAGAACAGTGATTTATGACATATTTTAAAAAACTCTTGAATCTATACTTCAACATAAGAATTGATTCAAATAGCTTACGTAAGTTTATAATATACAACTGTATATTATTGTAGTTTACTGTACCAATAGAAATTAAATTCTAGTTCATAAAAAAATCATGTCTATTACTTAAAATATTTAATTGTTAACATTTCAATTTCGATAACTGTTTATATTAAAATAATCATAGTGAATTTGAAAAAAAGAAGAAAAATACACGTTATTTTAAAATGAGCTGAAAATTTAGGTTTCGAGAAAAATTACAGTAGAAAAATGGTACGTTTAAAATTTGCATTGATCAAGGTGCAGTTTGTCAACGAAAATTTGTTTTCTTAAGTACACAAGGAAAGTTATTATCATTACAACCAAAACTGTAATAAATTTATCCACATATTATTGATATTTAGAAAGGTTTAAAGCTTAGTTTTCTTACTTTTTGTAAGAAGGCACATTTCTCCTTGTCGATTCCGCTTGCAGTTGTTGGTAAGGATTGAAGGGCCAGAATACCTGTCTGATCAAGTTAGAGAGAGGCTGATCCCGAAGATTGGAAGAACCGCTTCCGGAGTGTTGATGAGACGTTTCCGGTCTGCCTGCGGAATGATGGGATGAAGGCTTCTTGGAAGTTACTTCATCATAATGATTCTTCTCAGTGGTATGATGAGTGATGGGTTTCTTTGTCGTGGTCGAGGTGTGAGGTTTACGGGTGGTGGTATGCTCTTCGTGATGGCAAGGAGGAGGTGGAGGACAGTGGCAACCATGAGGTTTTTTGTATTCGTACTCATGGGTATGGTGAGGTCCATACTCTACGTGTTCTTCATGATGGTGAGGTTTGTAGTGAGGTTTAAACAGATAAGCCAAGGAAGACAGATCCGGGACAGGAATGGGGATAGAGATGTGATGGAGGGGAATGTGGGGTTTGTGGAGGTAAGGTTTGCTGATGTGTGGTTTGGGTTTGTAGACGATTGGTTTGTGATACTTGTCGTGAATGAACAAATCAGGCAAGGAATTCGACTGAGGTTCTTGTAGGGACTCATCGCCCTCAGCCGAGACAGAGACTGACACGAGGAGAGCGCAGCAAAGAAGCGACCAAACCTGGAACTGTACATTACTATTACACACTTGTACACTGTGAAAGCATTCATTCATAACTAATTTGAAACAATGTATTTTAAAACATCGGTTATGAAAACCATTATTTTTAGTTCAGTTAAAAACGGTCTACACAAATATCTAACTGTAGTAAAAAAGTGTTTCCCGTTTGAGTTAAAACAACAGTCCAGAATTGCTATGTTCAACTACTCCTAGAGACAAAACGAAACCCTTCCTCCGCTGTACTTACAGTTTGAATAATTATTGGTGACACTACTCAGTCGTAGAAAATAGCGCTGCTTACAGTGTTGTTCATTTACAAATTTGGTTGTATCATCTCTTAGTATGTGAGGGTTTCTGGGTATTTAGCTTATCTTTGAGTTTCACGTTATGTCTAAACTTTGTTTTTAATATTGTCATACTCTAAATATTATTTAATTCAAGCATTAAATAAATTTAAATTAATGTTAAATTTTAGCTAAACATTTAGTTCTAATTTTATAAGTTAATTTTAATTAAAAACAAAATACCGGTTAAGTAGTTTTTACAATAAATACACGATTTAAAGGAGCTTTAAATTTAGTTTAGAAATTTCAAAGATGTAATCATATATATCCATATATGTTCCTAAGTAATATATAAGATCTAGGTAAGGCGATAGACTAAAATAAATACAAAATGGAAATGGTATAGATTAAAATAAATACAGCATGAGTAGTTTGGTCACAAAAAGTTTAAAACAATATGTACTTATTTCAAACAGTAGGCAAACAGTTTGCCATATACTAATATTCTAACTCTGGCGGTTGTGGTCTTGTTTTATGAAACACATTTCTTAGTGAAAACTGTCTGAGGAAGTACCGTTACTATTAAGTAGCTCATTAATTAATTATAATTTTCTAGAACTAATAAAACAAGTATTCCCATGTGTAATGAAATTCAACTACATAATTTTAGGTACTAGTTTAAAGTAAATAACTAACATTTTATAACAGTAATTGGGTAAAAGCTTTTGGTACAAATTCGGTTGAAAATAAATAAATAAGTTCTAAAAATATTCATTAACGACAAAGAATTAGCAGACCACACATTTACATCGGCCCCAAAATATTTAAAAGCCTTAATACTTCACAACAATTTTGAGTTTACTTCAAATCATTTAAATTGAAAGATAAACGTGTTTTGAATATTACATTTTTTTACTTATTTTTATTGATAGTTTGGAAATATCTAGTGGCAACTGAAAGTAAAAGTTATTAAATTTATTTAAAATATCTTAGCAAATGGTATGTCTTGTACAAATATATAACTTGACCTGGTAAATAAAGTTACTTGAAACCTGTTCCCTTATAAAAATGTATTATTTATATCAATACAAAAAGTATGGTCTCAAGTTTGAGGAGGAATACTGAAATTTTCAAATTGTTACAAAAAAAGTTAAACAATCTGTTAAGAAAGAAGATAGTTGTCCATTTAAAATACCTGACTCATCTGATTGCAGATTTTGAGTTTTGTACAGTAATTAGCAGTAGGCTAACGCTTCTAAGTTGACATGTAGGATATGTCTCAGTTGTATTTCCATAAAAGGTTAAATTAATACTTTGAAATAACTTGTATCCAAAATTTTTTTAGGTTTTTAAAAAGTGAGCTTATGACATACTGGTTCTTTAGAAACTTTATCATTACTTCTATTACAAGGGAAACTTAATCGTTTGATTTAGACATTTAACATTATGTAAGTCTTAACTTTGATGTTATAATTAATCCTATAAATTTATTAAAAATAAATTTTAAAATATATATGTGGATGAAGGAAGGGATGGCGTGTGTGAAGTACGAAATATTCTATTATAGTATACTTTAATAATAACTGTAAATGTAAATTTGATTATAAGTTTATTATTGTTCCAACTCTTTAGGTGATTGTTTTCTAGGCTAGGGGGTCTCATAAAGAAGTAGACTCGATTTGTCTAAAAGCAATATTTGTGTACTGGACTAAATACGTATTTTGTAAAACCCTATTTATGATTATTGTAGGTTTGATTATAACATAATAATTGATTATTATTTTTAATTATTATTTTTTGCTGTAATTGTGGTTAAAATCAATAAAGACTTTCAAATTGATAGCTACGTCTATACTAACCAAAATATCTGTCATATAAGTTACCTGTTTACTTTAGATATTTACAGTGAAAAGCACTCCGTCAGGATTTCCCCTTGACATTTATATCAATGACAAGATAGGTGTACATCGACTAAACAAAAAGTCGACAGTTTTATTAATAAGACACCTCGCATGTAATTGACGCTCCTTGGTCGCCATTAACCTACTTAGCGGAGGTTTTATTATAACTCGCAATATTCAATGTATGTATGTAATTTGTCAGGGTGTTCATAAATCAACGATGAAGTTAAGTTTATGATCTTGGTCGGTACTGTTTGGTTGAAATTTAAGTGAAGTGTTCATGCTATGTATAATGACATACCGAATATCATGGACAAAAATAATCAAAGCCTTTATCCAATCAAGTCTACTGATGTACAATTTAAAAATCGAGAAGTATGTTGTTATTAATTTTAATCTGCCCATAAACGGTTTACGCAGAAAAATTTCCTGAGTATACTTTGGGATTATATGAAATGGAAACTAACTTAAGGATATAATCTAACACAATACGTTTAGTTTTATTGTTTTACTCTAATAGACATTATGAGAAAAGTTAGTTATTTGAAACATCAATATTTGTAATTACGTAGTATTCCGTATTTTAACTTAATGTTTTTGAAATTTAGGTTAGTCTTTATTATAAATAATCACTAATGTTTTCATCACTCTGTTTTCAATGCTTTAGCTTGAATTTGTTTTTTGTCTAATACATATTTTTTCGATCAAAAATAACTTTAAAAACGCACTCTTCAGACATTTTATTATAGGTCAAGTTATGCGCCAATGTTTAATTTGGTTTTGAAAATACCTTCAAAATGATACATTATTGCAAGTCTTTACAAAGAAAATGTTTTTGTAAACTGTTCTAGCAACAAGGTCGCTATCTACCGAGATAAATAATCTAACACTAATTATTGTATAACTGAGTTGCTAAAACTGAATCGCTCGTGAATTACAGAAGATGGCGTCATTTTCGTTCAACATTTATTCTCTCCAATCTCTCAAGTCAAGCTCAATACTTACTAAGTAATACTGGAACTAAACAACGGGTATTTTATGTTGTATTTACTGTGCAAATATGCATTGTTATAATATGACAACATTTAAAAAAATGAAGGTTTCCAGGTAAACCTAAATATGTGTTTGCAAACTATTATACAATAAATTTGTTTAAATACTGTTAATTCATTTTTTCAACGTAAATATTTTGCATTTAAAAAGGTTTCCAATAAAATAATTCTTTTGAGAAAATAAAATTGTATATAATAATATTACTGACCGCAAACAAGAGTTCATTGCCTCAACGACTGCCTTAAAAATGTAATCACTGTACTAACACAATTATTATCTTTTATCAGTATTTTAACTTTGAGCTTTGTCTATTGGGTTTCAAAATTCTGTTAAATAAGATTAATTTGTTTAAAGCTGATGATCAATTTCAACGAATTACTAAATTATTTAATTTCCGTTTTTATTTTGTAACGTTTGGTTTTTAACATGTATATAAATAATTTAAAAGACATTTTAAAAGAATTATTTCATTAGATGTAGTTGGTCTATAATAAAAAAAATTGAAGAAAATGAAGATACAATACAAATTCAGACAATCCTCAAGGTTAAGTCGGTATTTGATTTGTTTGAGGAATTCAGAGTTATTAGAATTCGTATAAAACGAAATCAAGACAAACTTAGTGATTGTCCTGCCTAAAGTTTCACCGAATGTGTATAGAATTTTACTTCGAAACATATTTCTCAAAGCTAAATATTAAATCATACTATATGACTACTATGGAATGCTAGAATAGAAATAACTACTTATCATTAAAATAATTTAGATTAATGTGCTTATTTGCAAAAAAGGTTTTAGCAAAACATAACCTGAAAATAATAAATAAAGAATAAAACCTTTTATTATAAGAGATTCAGTGAAACTGTGTGGCTAATTTATTCGGATTGCCCAATCTTATTAGAAAATATTTCAGATTTTGTAAAAACCCTAAGTATTATTAACAAATAATAAATAATTTATAAACTTTTAGCTTTCAAATAAAATAACCCCTCATAACTCCTGAATTCTGCCTAAAGTTTTCACACATTTTCACCTTTTCCAAGAAACATGTTATTTTTTATACAAATTGGTAATAAATGTTCCTAATTACAAATAATATTCCTGAAATCAAATTTAATAAACTAAAAAATAGTAACTTTAAAACTCAGAAAATACTTTAAAAATATACATTTAAAAATAAATCGCAATAAACAAAGTAATATCCTTGTAAGTGTTCTTATAGTACTAAGAGTTAATTTACTTACACTGACCATGCTGAATAGTCACTATTTAGCTTGAAACACGAATACAATGATAAGGGTGGATCCCGAACGTTATATAGAAACCCCTAACGGCTCTAACGGTTTCGTACATTAACCCGGCCTATAATATTAAAACTTAATTAAGAAAATGTTAAATAACTTTCTAGTGATACGTGGGATAAGTGGAACAACAGAGTACTTTCAAATTTAGGAAGACTTGATTGTAAATCAAATAGTAGAAGAATATACAGTATTATCAAATTGGGGGAAGTCAGAATTATAAAGTAGGTTATATTACACCACGTGTGTTAGGGGGGATTAAACGCGTCGGGTAGGAAGGCAGTATAAGCTAAAAAACTAATTGTTTTTAGACAAATAAACTCAAATATCTATAATAATTTTGTACACAAAGTTATATAGGTATGTTAAACTACAGACATTTGTAAAACGTAAACGAATATTATTTACTGTAAAAGTATGATTTGATGTTTAACATTTGTTAAATGAAAGTGTATGTGTGTAAGTGTATATGTATTCAAGGTGTATATTATGTATGTAAAGAAATATAAAAAATACAGCTGATTTTGGCTGTTAGACTTTTAAAAGAGATAAAGCTTAAACTATTTTTTTTTAAATATGTGCAAACCTATCTCGTTTTCAAGCCTTTTTTACTATACTTTTATCATTTGCCCTTTCAAATTAGTAATACATTTTTGGTTTTAATATTGACTGTTGTTGTCTAAAAAGTTTTAGTAAGATAAGAAGTATCAAGAGTTTACTTATGTCTGAGTTTTGTTTTACTATGTGATACACATCAACTAGTTGTTAGAGGGCTACTTTACCATATTTATAAATAATCCTGGAGCTTAATATCCAAGTTGTTTTATAGATGCTAAATTAATATTACTAATAATTACAATGAGGTACACTGTAAAAAAATGATATTTATATTAATTCTTCAAGTCTTAAAAAATTTGGTGTAGTTAAATGTTTAGTTTAAAATTCAGTTGAATTAGATGGAAAGTGGGAAAGAACAGCGTTTGATAGCCCCATTTATTTTGATGTAGTTCAAATCTGAATTAAACTATGTCATTGTAAAAACGTGTTGTTTTAGAACATACCTCCTTACCTTTATTTTCTTTGTGAAACAGTAAAACAAAACAATAAGAAAATCCACATACATAATTTCAGCTGTTAAGTAAAATTGTTTGAAACTGTATCCCTTGCCAATGTATCATACATATATATAATTTGTTTACATATTCAGGGTTTACATATATTATATGAAAAATACCATAATTTACAGATAGTTTAAAGAAAATGTAGGCCTATGGATAGTTCAAAAAGGCTATTAGAATATGTTATTTAAAATATTTGTCCATTAAAAATATGATGACAGCTAAGTTGTTCTAATATTTTCAGTGATGATGGTACAATATAACTGATGACTCTTGAAAGCAGAGGTATTTTCATTAAGAGTTATTTTTTTAAACTTTGAAATAATTATTTAGTTCTGTTTTGTTGTTGTTGTTTAGCAGTAAGACTAAGCGAGGAAGGAATAGTGTAAATTCAAACAGAGCAATTGTATTCTAATAAATAGTGCAAACTGCTTGTCTACTTACCTGGAAAAATGCTTCTAGGATTTAGTTTGGATATACAAATAGCATATAGCCAATAGTAAATATTTACTCTTAACCTGATTAACTTCACTTACTAAATTCGTATTTTTATTGTGAACTATGGAACAATTTGCATAAGGTCCGTCGTTTAATCTCCTTTGTGTTCGGTGACCTACAATATAAACTGTTTAACCGACGTATTTTAACTAAAAAATTCTTTCTCAATTACAAAAATTCAAAATTAGTCCTACTAAATTAAGAAAACAACTAACAAGTGTTATTGAATTTAAAAGGGTAATTATTTAATTGGTTTATAAAACAAGTATACGTAGACAATGGAAGTTGTATTGCTATTTAACTACGTATTGTTTTCCTTCATCAGGTTACGCCCTTTACAGAACGACCTTTAGTGTGCCTTATAAGAACCTTGGTGACCTCTGTCTGTCCGTCCAAGAATAATGGTAATTCCTTGCTATAACGGTACGATTGCATCCAACAAAGTAATTCTGTAAACCGGGAAATATATTTGTTACAGTATAAAGACGAAGTGAGGCCGGGTCTTTAAAGTATGATGATGGCCTTCCTTCTTCACGTCAGCCTTTAACACTATGTCTTATAAACTGATGCTCAGATCAAAACCGTATCAGTTTATTTAATAGGGACGTTATTTAATAGGAAATAACTTAAAATTTCTTTATCACTCAGTACAAATTTAATTGTGTTGACTGGAGAAATAAGAACAAGCTTTCACAAAACAAAACTTGATTTCTGATCCATCAATTAAACTTATTTAATATATTTCAAGATTTGGGTTTGCTGTTTTTTTAACTTTTAGCTGATCTATTTTTCAAGTTCTGTGGATCTGCGTCTGTAAATTTTTTGTCCGGTTCTTGATGTGGTAAAACATGGACATTTGGCTAGTGAAACTTGTTTGTAAGCGAGTAATTATATGAACAAATTGAGCATTGGGGCTGGTGTGCGATACACGTTAAAGGCATCTCGTTGTAAAATGTGTCTGTAAAGTACAAAATACATTGGAAATATGGAACATATGGCTTAACATAGAATTGTGAATTTTTATAGTTTGCCACCCACGGGTCATCAACTTCAGAAATCAACTTTTCTTCAACTGGAAACCATGAACTTTGGATTCAGGTACGCTATCCCTCAGCTACAAGGCTGTCTAAAACCATGCACCTTACATAGAACCTTGAATGATTCATATCTTGTATGCGTTTTAAATAACATTGACTACATTATTTGTTATGGTTTTTCGTAAACAAATGATTTCAGAATACTGTGTATTCTGTATTACAAGATCCTATTGACATTTAAAAATGAATTTGAATTGTAATTGAAATCCCAACAAAATTAAAGGACTAAGCTTTTATAAAAATACCGAAAGTGAACTTTTTTGCCAATAAAGTATCTATATTTTGAATGTTTTATGTTTCGAGTAAAACCTAATTCATTATTTGAAAGTGAGTGAATTATTTATTCCCAAGGGTTCCTTCCATTAAAAAGCAGGCAATTAATTTGAGAATCGAGAAGGCAAATTATGGAATACAATTTAATAGTAATATTTAAGTTCAGTATCTATTTGAATTACTCGCGATAATTTTACTTACGCTTTGACAATTTTACTATTTCATTTCCGTTTTTAACTAAACCTATAACAACGATTCTCTGAAGTAATATAATGACAGTATCTACAGTAAATAATCAACTTTTAGGGTATTATAGGATCTGAAGAAAGCCTTTTGATGAAGAATTTATTTTTCCATAATCGCCCATACTTCCTAGTTTGTAAAGCAGGTTCTGGCGCTTTTTGCCACCGTGTTTCGTCCACAATTTAAAAAAAAAATACGTTTTCTTAACGTGTTTTATTTCAAAGGCTAAAACACTACGTTATACTAAAGATGAGGGAGTATAACGGAAATCCAACTCCAGCAACTTGATTCGAACCTATAAAACTGTTTAAAAAAAGGCAGCTAAGGTCATCGCTCCCTCGAAATACAAAGTTTACCTTCTTTCTTTTTTCTCACTCTAAAAAAATAAACTCAATTTGAAAGTAAGATAGCTAAATAGTAATGTTGTACATCGTTACAAATTGTTTCTAAAAACGACAGATTTACGGATTGTATAACATGACTGTTGGTTAATTAAAATATAATTTAATTTAAGGAATATGTGCACTTAAAATTTATGGATAGGCCTAGGTAAAAAGTTTTCCATTTGGTTTTTGTTAACTTCTTCAAGTCCACATCCTGTTAAATTAATTAATTAATGTCTATTAAAAGACTGGGAGTGGAATAATAACACTTAGATAGAAACATCGCCGTGGCCGGATTCGAACCTATGACGATCTCAAACAAATTTGTACAATTATGATAGTTTACATTAACGAATTTTGAGCCAAATACTTATTTATATTATAATTAAATACGTTACTTTGAATTTAAATAATGTATTGCTTTTACAAGAAAGGAGTTCCTATATGTGGTTGGTATCTTGCATTAAGTATTGAGTACGCATTATGAAGACTCAAAACCAATTGTTTAATGTTTGTAAAATGCACGACTCGGTTAGGCTTAAAACAATAAGGGTGTGTCGCTTAATAAATACAACGAAGGACGCAGACGAGGTTCAATGCAGACATACAAGGTTATAAAAGATTTATGATCTCATCTCAAATGTATTTATATGAACTTGTTTTACTTTCCGTATGCCGTAACCCCTTACGCTTTAGTGTAGTATAAAACAAGATATAAATGTCGCCTTTAAAAAGTATAATATAAGATAACATTTTCCTTCTACATAAAGTTCTTTCAAAACAATCCAGACAAAGAAGTATATAAACATTCAATTCTATCAGTTGAACTAACAACCGTCATTAGATTAAGATTGTAAATATAATACGTATATCTTTGTTTGGTTGTCCTTATAACTTGAGGTCAGCTTAATTGAAATATGGGTTCATTTAATAATGTGTAGTTACATTAACTAGACATGTTTCGGTGTATGTTTGATTTAAAATGGTGTGTATGTGTAACAAAATAAACAAAATTTTGGCGTAGATTAAATTACATTGTGATTACCTACGAATCTGGAAAAACTTAATTTAGAATTTAACTCAAAACCTATATTTCACCTTTTTGATTCTCCAACCCTTTTTAAGGGTTTTAGCGCTCAATGACTGGTCAATGAAAACACGTGAGAATGGGCATTCAAACTTTTCTGCCTGCAACTGCATTTATGAAAAATGATCAATTGATGTACTTGATAAAATAAGTTTTGTAGAGATAAAGGTTGACATAATTTGATGCTGATTGGATCTTATTTCGAAATCGGTGTCGTTTTCTTCGAATTACAACTATTTGCTGCTAACAAACTGTCATGAATTTTATTAAATTATCAGCTACATTAAAAACAAAAATAAACTTTAAAACATTTTTTTTATATTTTAAATTCTCTCTAAGAAAGAAGCAAGGTAAAATAGATATTATTTTTCTACATAAATAAAATACGTAACAAATGATACCTTACGCCTTGAATAAACTGCAGATAGACCACCAATTCCACTTTCGTTCTGTCAAATGAGATTTGAACGATTTTTACATTTCGAGTTGGAATGAAATGTAAAAGGCCTTAATTGTTGTCATCTCAATTGAAGAATGATCACTCAAATTAACATGAAAGTAGCATAGAATACATTATTTACTGTAAGTACATCTACAGCTTTTGTTCGTGCTTGAAGATGGCGTTTTAAAATTTGAGGTCGGACATCTTTCTATCCAAATTAGTTCCTGCAATATCAATCCGTTTCCATACTTTACAAACATCCGTGTATTGTTAACACACTTCCAGACGCGCTGAAATCAGAAGCCAAACGCGAGGAATCGAAGCCATTTAGAACCGTAATGAAGTAAGAGTGTTTGAAGTATTAAATATGTAAAAGTGACCAAGTTTGAGTACACAAATGAATGGTTGCATGATCTCACTATTTTCTGTTCAATATTAACCGTGGGAACTTGTCGAACTAGGGTAGTAGCTTTTATTTGTGAAAGGATAATATGTCCGTCTATGTGACTTTTTTTGTAATATAAGTAGTTTACTTACTTTACATAAATTGTTGGCTGACGCGTTTCGGAACTAGTTCCATCTTCAGAATATCGCTCTATTGAATAGAGCGATACATTGAAATAAATAAACTAAAGTACAACACAACACATATACACACGTACAATAACACAATATCACAAATAATACAACCGCGTGTGCACACCATCGAATACTTTTAACTACTGAGGATACGAGGGATCTCTACCGCTTACTGTTTGCATTTCATATCAATATTCTTAGCAAAGTCATACAAAAGATTGGACTTTAAGTTCAATTGATCATTTAACATATGTTCTGGACTTTTTAACTGCGCTTTATATATTTCGTATTCCTCAAGCGCGTCCATTTGTTTGCTCGTTTTGCATAAATATATGTAATGATTGGAAGTTCGTTTCAAAGTTAGAATATGAATGGTTTTCTTCCATAATGTGGCGTGAATAATTAGACTTGGCATAAGTCACTCTGTTATTTGGAAGATGTTCTTTATACCGTTTTTTGAAATGCCTCCCTGTCTGACCTATATAAAAACAATTCGTTGCAATTGATCCTATAAATCCCTGACTTCTCTTCCAACGGTGTTGTTTTTTTGGGTTTAGTAATGTTCTTGATGTTGTTGGAAGTGCGAAACAACATGGTTACATCTATCTTCCTCAGCGTGTTAGTTAGGATGTTAGGTAGGATAAACCCGTATTCAGTGGATCTGAAGGTCTTTTCCCCCGTTCTTTCAGTGGTTTCTCCTTATCCCTTGTGTATTTTTTAAGTATGTCATCCACCATGGAACTCCTGTATCCGTTCTCCACGGCTGTGTATTTATTTATTTCAATGTATTAATGACCTCAATAGAGCGATATTCTGAAGATGGAACTAGTTCCGAAACGCGTCATCCAACAATTTATGTAAAGTAAGTAAACTACTTATATTACAAAAAAAGTCACATAGACGGACATATTAACAAAAATGTATTTTATTTGTGGTCCGTTTCGCTACAAATTACAAGACAATGTTAGATTATTTTGAAGGGCACGTTTAATTGACATGATGGTTCGCTTTTTTTTTGTATTGCCTTGAAATTCTCACCTTTTAAGACAGTGAAGACGTAGTTACGTGGGAAAGTGGGGTTCAAACATACGCAATCCAATTACAACTTAACGCTTAAATCATAAATTAACTGCCAAATTGCTCCAAAATATTGTATTCAATAGACTACGTAAAATAAAAAATATGATATTGAATAAATATCTAGAGCTATCTTTTTTTATCAAAGCAACATAAATTGCTATTCATAATTAAAACATAAATTAGGATTACTGGATGTTCAGAAGGTATATGTAGAAAATATCGAAAATGTTCTTTTAAAGTACCTATAAAATAATAATTGTATTTACTATCCACTAAATAAAATAAGAGCTATACAAAACTAAGTCTGAGAAAAAATAAATGTCCTCCCTTTCATAACTTTCTGTGACCTTCAGCATAGTCATATAGAAATATGATTTGTGTTTATACGTAACTGTCCGCCTCGTAGATCCTTCATTTTACTATCTTTTGTGAGTGTGAACTTTACATGCAGTAGCGTTTGATTACAAAGTATCCCAGAGATCGCTGTCTGAAGCCAAATCTGAGTAAAACAACATTGCAGACTATTTTTTATGAGAGGTTGTACAAGTTAAATTGTACGATTGTCTGTGATTTAATGAACTCATACATTGGAACTGAAGAGAAATCGGAAAATCACAATGATTACGAAATGAGATTATAAAACCCCATATTGAAATTGATTTAATAGGTATTTTAAACAATAAACATGGCATTTATACATTTTATTTTGACCTCGGCTCTGTCACACAATATGATCACATTAAAATTTGACTGGAAGTAGATCGTTTCAACTAGAAAACAATTTATTTTCCATGATGGTGTTAGATTTAGTTAAATGTGTTTGACAGTACCAATCATAAAAATGAAACACATTTTTGTAGATGGTGCCAATGTTTGTTTTCCCTTACGGATTAATCTCTATTACTCAAAATATAGTGTTTCGTAAAACCTAAAACAGTAATGGTACCCTAAAATAGCACTTTTCTAACACTCACTTGATTGTTACAGTTTTAAAAACTTTTAGTTTTTGATTTCATCATTACTAAGACACCTCATTATTATAATGTACCCACAAATATCTAGAAGTTTTAAGAGTTGAACATGTACGCGGATATTAACAAGTTTCCTCTTCAAGGTCGAAGTACTCTTTGTTGGAAACAATCGTTCTATATGAATTACAAACGACTTCCTTTCTTCATTATGTTCAGAAATGAATAAGCACTTTTAAAACATACAAAAGTATCTTTACAAAAGTTCGGGATTATTTTCATCCCATTGAAGCTGCAACAAAGCTTCGTTGGACGCACCATTACCCGTAATTACCGCCGAAACATTCTCATTTACAAGAATCAAAGCGTTCTTTGTGCTTTTCCCTTTGACGTTATTCGTTATTCATAAAGTTATTATGGCGTTTAATGAATAATTTGTTATTGCGAAGGTTGTTCTGTTTGGCAAAGAAGTAGTTGCCTTTCTGTTATTTCAATTGTTTGATAAGAATACTGTTACATTTTGTTCTTCCTCAGTTAATCACAGTTTTTGCAATATTTTCCCTTTCAGCTTTTTTATTATTGCCAATTGGGCTTATGAGTATCATAAATTGAACTTCAGCAACTTGAATGGTCATCTTGTGTTGAAGTATCCAATTGCAGCGAATTAGACATCAGGTTAAACTGTGCCTCCTACGTCACGACGCGTAGTGTACAGTAAACGGCAATTGCTGTTATGCCTCTTTACTATTGATGTCTGAACACATATTGAGCCCGTCACTATTGAGTTTTAACAATAACATCTATATTGTCAACGTTGAGTGATACAAACTGTGCACTGTACTTAGTGTTAATTAATTGATCTATTTCTGATATTAAGCCAGGACAGCTCAGTCCATTAGAAGCACAGCATTTCTTAAGAACAATCTTCATTAAATCAATCACTGGCTGCAATTGTTAAAACTATATTTGTTTAGTGTTACCATTCGATGCATGCAACTATTTTTTTTAATAATTCACAGTTTTCAAGCCTTTATCGTTCTAAGAATTTAAATAATGTCCATTTTGAAATGAATAAAGATATAAGTTAGTATTTTTTTTGTAAAATGAGCCATTACAAAATTAATACCGTACATATTTAAAACTCAGTATCGTTCACCGTCTAAAGAAGTGAGATTTTTTAATTCATAAAATTTCGGCAAAATAGAAATCGCAGGATCTTATTCCACAAAACTACAGATTAATAATTTACAAGTTTTAAGTAACTGGTATTAATAAAGTGGTGTAATGCTATAGTTTTCCTCAGAACAACTGAATTCACTTTCAGTTTATTGTTGAGAGTAGACTTAAATGGCTTCAAAATATGTTGTTGATGTTGTTGCTATAAAATATTAAAAGGAGAAAATGTATTTTAGTCAAATAAGATAAAGTCAGGGTTGTGAAAGAATTGTAGAAAATTGGATGTTCTAGACCCTTTTACTTTCTCACTGTACTGTAGTATAGAGAAAGTATAGTGATCGCAAAAAAAAATAAATGTTGAGATTTTTGTGAAAATATCTCTTTTGGGACCCCCTGAGTTCAAAAAGTGTTTTTTACAAAATGTCTGTCTGTATGTATTCAAAGCCAGAGAGAAAACTATTCTACCGATATCCAACAAATTTGTACCAAACATGTCAATTAGGCCTATATAGATGCACGAAAAAAGGTTTTGAAAAAACAACCCTCTTTTTGGCCAAAAAATCAGTTATTATTTGTTTATAAAAAAACTGCTCTAACGATTTTGATAAAATTTGGCTTATTTGTAGCCCTTAATGTACCCTACCATATGCAAAAAACCGCATCTTACTAAAAATTCTCGTGAAGCTAATAATAATAATAACTGATTTTTGGGGGTTTTTTGGTCGAAAAGGGGGTTGTTTTCAAAAATTTTCAAGACCTTTTTTCATGCATCTATTCAGGCCTAATTTATAATATTATGTTTGAAAATAAAAAGCAACCACTAATAATTATTTTTAGTAAACTCTATTGTATAAAATTACAACAATTTTAACTATTAAAATGCACTTATAACTATTCCATGCTTTTTTTTGGAATAGGCCCCTTGGTCAGTAACAAATGCAACTACTTTTACGTCAAGTCGACTTGAATGGCATGCCCTTGAAATAACACCTTATTGTGGTATACATTATCGTGTACATTATCTCCTCAACAATAAAAGAGTTCTCACATTTTGACACATTTCGGTGATGTATTACTTGTAACATCACTGCATTTATCATAACTTAAGCACGCGTGTATTCGTGTCTAGTTATATAAACAACAAGCTGCCGTTTAACATAATCACACATATTTTATTATTTTTAATATCTAGGTTGCAATATTTGATAAATCACATTGCACATCCATTTAATAGGTAAAATAATATACTCTTAAGCCAATTTGAAATTACGTTCTTGAATCTGCTTTCAGACATCTCTTTAAATTAATGGTAATTTATTGAATAATCTATATTGCTTACACAAAACTATTATAAGACTTACTCAATCTAGCTTGAGGAGTAACAAGAATAATAATAAATGGTACCAGATACTGGCACATACTTTCTCACAAACATATTTAAATTATTAAACAGATTCACAGTGACTTCATTATTGTAGGAGGGGTAGGAGAGGTGATTTTAAACTAGGAGACTAACTAATAAATATTATTATTATTAGCTAGAGATAAAACTATTCAATCGATTTCGAACAAATTTGCACCAAACAGTCAATTAGGCCTGTATAGATGCACGAAAAAAGATTTTGATAAGTTTTGAAAAACAACCCCCTTTATGGCCAAAAAAACCCCAAAAATCAGTTATTATTATTATTAGCTAAACGAGAATTTTTAGAAAGATGCTGTTTTTGCATATGGTAGGGTACATTAAAGGCTACAAATATGGCAAATTTGATCAAAATCGTAAGAGCCGTTTTTTTATAAAAAAATAATAACTGATTTTTTTGTTTGTTTTGCCAAAATGGGGGTTGTTTTTCAAAATATTTCTAAAACATTTTTCGTGCTTCTATACAGACATGCCTACT
The DNA here is from genome assembly GCA_018207615.1 of Philaenus spumarius. NCBI lineage: Eukaryota > Metazoa > Arthropoda > Insecta > Hemiptera > Aphrophoridae > Philaenus > Philaenus spumarius. Next base: position 268,104 of record JAGFPH010000094.1, read on the forward strand.
TGACATGTCTGGTGCAAATTTGTTTGAAATCGATGTAATAGTTTTTGCGCTGGCTTTGTATACATACAGACATACATACATACAGACATACATACATACAGACATTTTGTAAAAAAAAAAACTATTTTGGACTCAGGGGGTCCCAAAACGGATATTTCTACAGAAATCTCAACATCGATTTTTTTGCGATCACTATACTTTCTCTATTCTATGGTATAGCGAGAAAGTAAAATTGTACAGTTAAACTTTATTTTTGTGCTGCCTTTTTAAGATAACTGTTTTAAAGTTAATCATTATTAAAACAAAAGCCTAAAACATAATTTTACCAACGACTTTTTAATAATTGGCACGAATAACAATTCAGGAATTGAATAATAATTTATAGTTTCTTGATCACTTCTAGACATACAATACAATGAGCATACACGTCAGGTTAGAAAATCCGTTTCTCTCAATATTTACTATATTAAATAACGATGGGCGATGCCAAAAGTTGCCACAGAAGTTGGCGAGAGAAGTGAGCATAGAGCCCTATAGTTTTAAATAAGGATATTTTATTTGTTGACAAATTTGAAAATATTATTTATTATTCTGAGTTTAGTAACAATTTGTTTGTTAAAAATGAGCAGTAAATGATGACATAAATTCACTCAAATTTAACATGAACAGCGTTTTGATTTAAACGTAACAGTTTAACTTTATATAATTATATTTAAATAAACTTGAATAATTTAGCTTGCAAATTAATCGTACATTATCACTAGTCGACTCGATGAAAGAAAGCAGACGACCTTGACCGAGTTGCCATTGATTCGATGTGAGGACGCTTTTCTAAGGTTAAAGTTTGGAAGTTGAAGTGAGCTGTAAATGGGAAAGGGCGCTTTGTAAAAGTATTTTTAAAGGTTAAATGATTTGAGCACATATTAAAACTTTTGTATTTGACCGTCTTCAGGAAAGAAATGTTCAAGTTTTAATTTCTGACATCTAGATTAATAAAAGACGGAATAGCACAAAAACCGAATGGTAAAAACTAGGCTGGAACGTTAATGTAAAGAGCTAGAGGCTTTCCAACTACATCTCAGCACTCATCGATTATTGAACAACTTAAACCGAACTCTGTTTTCAAAACTAAAAAACTAGAAAGGTTAAATATTTTAAAAATTAGGAAACGGTTAAAATTTAAAACAAAAGTATTTTTTGCAATGGCGAATAATTGAACCCTTATTTAAAAATCGGACTTTTAAATTCAAATCGAATTTAAAATATAATTCCCCATCGAACAATACATTATTGAAAGATGTTGTTTAAAGAAGACAAAAAGTTGGCAAATTGTAGATAGCAATTTTGTTTTAAACGAACAACAGCGGTCAATAAATGTTGCAGAAGTCACGGTTACTTTTGTTTATTGTAAGAAAATTAACAAACCAACTAAATGTGCAGTGATTCCGTTTCGAGAAACATTTTATATTGATCAGAATTATTAGTGCACAACAAAGTTATGTACAAATTTATGAAAAGTTCCGTAAAACGGGGTGAATCGGAAAACGTGTCAATAATTGAACATAAAAAAAGTTACCAACATTTATAAAATATTTTTCACTAGAAACATCAGTCTAGTTTTGTTCTTGTAATTTCTAGCAAAAAAAAAAAAAACATCGCATGTATATAGGGGGGGGGGGCACAGGAGGCCCTGCCCCTGTTATGTTGAAAATATATTATGTATTATAATAAATATTTTGTTTAGTTGGTAAAAACATAAAAAACATACATTATTCTTAAGATGAAATCTAAAAAATTGTTGAAGCAGAAAAAGCATTAATTTCATTTCACACTTCTGGTAAAACAATATAATTATCAAATTCAATAATCAAATGTTGTTAACTTATAAGATATTGAAACTTCTATTTCTATAAACCCATTCTATAAGTTAATTTTAAATAATAACATGTTCAGTTTCAAAATATTTACAGTAATAATTTAGTTTTAATTTTAAAATCTTTATAAAGCCGAGGGTCACAAACAATTTCACTATGGACCAGATCATCTATGGATGCAGATTTTCTTTTAAAATATTTGTACCTCAGAATGTATTCTTTTGAGAAAAACATGTTGAATACAATAACTGTAGAAATCTTACGTCTTAAATTGTTGCTATTTTCAAGTACTACGAACGGAAAGAGTTATTTTTGTAAAGATTCCTTTTTCCAATACGGATATGTGGAGTAGCAACGCCTCAAGGTCGAGAACTAAGAATACTAAACAATTTTCCAAACTTTGATAACTTTCCCAGACTGTATTCGAGGTAAAGTACTTTTCATGTCTCCATTTCTTAGTAATTCGATATAAATTCATGATTATGTTTTTCCACAATGTACTTGATATATTAAATATATACCATTTTACTGTGCAGCTCAAATTCCTACTTCCAGTTATCGGTTATGATATTTTCTGTTATTTATTTAGGCATCGTCAAATCACTTTAATTGTATAGACCCAATGACTGAGCAAATGCGCGAAAAGATCTTCGCCGATAACGAAAAATTGGACTCTGATCAGCACAGGAAAATTGTGTTTTGAAGTATGGATACGGTTGTATACTGCATATCTACAAGGTGTTCTAAAACAAATGCAATTTTGGCCCGCCATCTTGAATCCTCCTTATTGAATCGAACTTAATCTTTTTAAACAGGAAGGTAGACATATGACTCATGATTTAAAATTTAAATTTTACAAGAAAAACAATTATATTGCCAGTTTTCTTTTTGATGCCATTTTTCGAGATTCAAACATTTAAAGTTGAAATGACGGGACATCGCTTAACAAGTGGTAAAATTGCGCTACGTGAACAATTTCATTGCATTTTCAATTACAAAGTATCTATTGACGAACTTTAATCAGAGGTGTAATATTGATAATAATAAACAACTAGTAAGCTCCCATGAAAAATCCCAGGCTGATTAATTAGATACTCATCAGAAATAAATACAATTTATCATCAACAAACTTTATCTAGGCCTACCTAAGCTGACGGAGATTTTTAACTCGGTAAATGTGTACAATATAATTAATAAGGATTATACAATTTTATATTCATTATTATATATATCACTGTATAATCTGTGCTAGCATTAACGTTAAACATTAAAATAACAGTTTCAGATCTTCAAATAAAAATTGCTTCCAGTTTTGGGTTTCTGGTTTGCCATTTACGTAACACTTTATTCTATTTATGCACCTGTGATGTATACACCATGTCATTTTTGCTGTAATTACCTCACAGGCAGAAACACATTTTTGTTAATTCCAGAAATTATTTGTAAGGTGACAGTGCCACTTTTAAAAATCGTTATTACATGTTCTGTGTACTTTTGGGAACCCGGTATATATGGTGTTCAGGAGTCGAAACAATTCGACTTCACACTTGGAATTATACTATATATATTTATACTAATTAAAATGTGTTAAAGTACGTTAACTAATTAATAATTGTGTTAAAGTTTAATAAATTCAAGTTTGGTTAGTAACTTGTAATGTTAAATTAGAATAAAATAGTTGGATTAAATACAATAATTCATTTAACTACTAATAAATGTACTAGAATAAGACAAGTTGTGTGCGATACATTTTAAATATATTTAAAATGGTACTTCTGGTAACGAACAAATTGTATTCTTTGTGGCATTTATGTCCGCGAAGACCAGTGAAAAGAGTGCATATCTTCAGGGCTATAGAATACCAGTCCGCCACGGAGAACGCTCCCGTGCTGCCACTGTGATACCGTCACGGCAGTAATGCCTGCTCCAGTCCCACCGCTTCTTATAAGTATTCTCTGCTACAATAATTTCAATTTCTTATCAAAGCTGTAAAATTTTTATGATATCCTCTTCTTTATTTAGTTTTAGTATTGACACTACACAAAGCAATAAGTAAACTGTAAACAAAGATGTAAGAAGAAGACAGGGTTACAATAAAACTAACTAATTTATGGGTAATAAACCGTTGTAGTGCACTAACTAATGTTAGCATACTTTTAATTTGATTCTCCGAAACATTTCTGAAAACTATAAATACGAAATTGAACAAAATGTGTCACATTATTGAAAATAATTGTATTTATTACAATGAACCACCAAAACTTGAATGTTATACTGCAGTTTAATAAAACATGTGTAATTTATAATATAAAACACATAAAACTTATAAATACTGCAATTTATAAATGAAGGCAATTCTGGTAAACCAAAATATCCGCTGGATCCGAAGCCTGCCTTGATGAGGCTATTTTGTAACTAAAATTATCTTATTTATAAATTAACTTATAATTTAATTAACCGAATGAACTACGCCTGACGTCACACTTGGCCATGCAAGGCCGAACCAAACTAATGTATTAATTATTAATTAACGAACTACATTGTGGTTGGGAATTTGTCACCATCGGCCCCCCCCCCCCTCCACATAATCGGTAGCCCCGTGGTGCCTTATTAGCCAACCATAATGATAATGACACAATGAGTAGCTTATATGCAGATGTGCACATTGACATAATAATTACTAATGACATAAAATCAAATAAAAAATAAAACTGCTTTATAGAAATTTTCCTTTCCTATGCCTTAGGGAATAGTTAATTTAATAGTTGAATTTAAACAATTGAACTATTTGGATTTAAATTGACACTGTGCAATTTAATTTAGTCTAGAAGTTTAACTTAAAATTATGTTTTATTTTTTATTTTTGTCATCAATAATTTTATTACTCTAGGTTTAAATTTGATTATAATTATTTCTGTATTATATATTTATTTATATCTAATTATTCTGACAATTTTAAGTGCATTTTGCTAATAAAGATTTTATTAAACATTTTAACTTAAAGCTGCAGAAGAAATTACTTGAGGACCTTGGTAACTTTTTAACATAAAGTAATCTCGCTTGCAAGTCTTACATTAAATAAATAATATTTTTTAATGTTTATTTTAATTTGATGTTGAGTACTTAAAATTTTGTTGTTTTAAAATTTTGAGTTATCAATAATTACCGGTTATCTAAGTTTAAATCTTATTACTAGTAGTTCTGTGAACAGTAGACCTCGCTCGTTGATATAACAAATGTGGTTTTGAGCGTAGGTTAAAAATAGTGTGCCAGTAAGGAAGTAAGCACAAGGTTTAGCCAGTGAAACATTATTTACAATTCCCGCGATTCCGGGATTTCTAGTTCTCGTTTTTATTTCTTTTCTTGAGCTTTAACTGCTAAAGATTTTCTTTTAGAGGCATTGTGTTTTATTTAGGTTAATAATGCGTAAGATAGCTAAAAATATCGCGTTATAGAGGGACAACATACAATTAAATATTTACATACTTAAATAACTCAAACTTAACAATGTATCATAAGTTAACTTAAGTTCCATATCATATTCCAATATTAGAAATAATGAAAACAAACGATGTTAAAACGTCGTGATAGTGATCTCAACCCATGTACCAACACTTCCCACGGTGTCCTACGGTCATTTTTTGTATGTCCTTTATCGCCGAGGGGTTTCATTTTGTAATTCAAGTAAAGCTAAGTCAAATACTTTTATGAAATTTATAATGATAATTTACAGGTATACAGTTCAATTTTTTGATTTATCCTACGCTTTCTTATAATAATATGCCATTTTTGAGCAAATGATATATTCCTAAATTACTATTCAAAACAGGCCTAGTTTTGTTAGCTGTCTTGTAGTAGGAACATAAAAACTGGTGTTTTCAAAATAAGAAATTTGAAATTGATAAATATTTTTATACAATTCTATTTAGAACTAAATTACGAAACTTTTTTACATTTATGAAAAAAATTACAATAATTTGTACTACTTTTTATGTAGGCCTAAAGTTAAACATTTTCCTTTCGTTACTGAACGTGATTGTTTCTTGAGCTAATAACTTTCTTAATTTTACTTCAATCATTTTTTTACTGGCATATATGAATTCTTTAAACCTTTATCTACAAAAAAGCTATGGAACACTTTTGAATTGGTTTAGAATAAACGTATAAAAACATGGTTGAAATACAAAAACTTGGACAATTTTTAACAAATACGAAGTTTACGGCCATTTTGTGAGCTTACAATTAGATATACGGAACAAAAATCTAGAAAAAAATGTTGTTTAAAATTTAATTTGCTTTTAGCAAAATGTTATTAGTTTGTAAATTCGACTTACTAATTGTTTGGTTAAGCCACAAACTGGCTGTGGAAAAGAGCTTACACTGAGAGAAACGGTCCGGCCGCCATTTTTATTTAATTTAAGGGGTTAAAAATTAAAAATGGAAAAAACCGTATATATACATGGCTCGGCCTAGGAATAAGGAAAATTCATGCAAAAAAATCATCAAAATCGGTCAAGGCGTTTGGCCGTAATCGTGAGACAGACATACAGACACACAGACGAAATGCCAAACGGTCGAGTTAAAACGGAGACCTCGCTTACGCTCGGTCAATTATTTATATTTTATATATTTATTTTTTTATATCTCATAATTCTGAAAATGTTTGTTTTGATGTATTTTGTTAGTAAAGATGGCTTGGAATATTCAAGTAACGCTGCAGACAATATTACTTGATAATCTTTGTAACATTTCATAAAGTAATCTCGTCTGCAACGAAACATTAAATAAATAAATACCTTGCTAAAACGGCCTGCTAGTAACTTGACCGCAACGCAACAATATAATATATTACCAAATTAATAGTTTCAGTAATTTCGTCTGCAACGTTAATTCAAATAACACGTGAGAGCTAAGGCAAGGTATGGCACCTCAGTGACGTTACATAGGAGGGTTGGGCCAGTCGGCGAGCTTCAAAATCAAAGGAGAGGACCAACCCTTGTATTCTATAGCCCTGGCATATCTTACAGTATTATAGACAGACGCCCCTTGTTAAATCATTTCTTATAATTAACAATGATTTGACCTTTCTTAAATTCAAGTGACTTCATCTAATTTAGATATTATATATTATATATATTATATATTATTATATATTTAGTATATATATTTATACGGAAATGCGGAAAATAATACGTAAATTAGTTGGCTAATCTCCTGCAGTTTCCACTTTTCCTCTTGGAGCATTTTGTAAATTTCCATACAAATTTGTTTCCTCCAATAAATAAAAAAACTCTTCGATCAAAATGTTGCAACAAACCTAAGTACTGTATTACCTCATAACAATTATATCACGTCAATCAACTGAAATTACGTCACTTTTATTATAAGATGGGTAGGCTAACGTTTGGGCCTTCATATCACTTTGTAATTCATGCTAACTTGTAGGTCCTTATAAATTGAAGGGTTACTCAAGGAAATCCTGATATTTGTGGTTACACTAATAATATTCCGAGTTGAAGGTCGTAGATACTGTCAGATTGAAATTCTAGTACTGTAATTATTTAGGTTACCAACGCATTTTGTGGTAACACGGTTGTCCAGTCTGGATCACCGACTTAGTTGCTCAGGTTCGAGCTTAGTTACTGGCGTTCGACTTTTTTACTTAACGGGAACTCCCCACCTCTCATCTGCCTAACTGGCATACAAAGTACGAACCGTCAAAGAGCTAATTGATGTTTACAATTAATTGGTATGAAACAGAAAAAGCAACTAATTTTACTAAATATTGTAAATCTTATGACCAACTAACTGTTGAAAACGATTTAAAATATTTAGTTTAGTTACCTAATTTCTTGTTATTATTTAATAAAGTTTTTGTGAACAAAAATTCTTGATTTATTAAAACCAGCTGAGTGCGTGTCCTATGCGCACATAAGTAGATTCCGCATCGATTTCAGATTAAACAAAATAATACAAATCGTACCCTTACAGTTTAGTTGTTAAGCAACAAGTGATACATATATTCCACATCTCAATGAAAATGCCCAAATACATTGTATACGTTAATGTAATTCCCTTAGCTTTGGTTGTAGTAAGAGTGTAAAAGTGAAGATTTACAAAAAGTTCAGTTATGCTTTAGGCCTACAATCTCTGAAAGTGAGAGTGGAAATTTTCTAAAATTAGGAAACCATAAAATTCTTAAAAACATTTTTAAATAAAGCCTGACGCGAAAATATCTTAAAATGTACATTTTTATGTCTCCGAATTTGAGGCCTCCGAAATCAACAGTAAACTATTTATTGAGTTCTGATTGTTGTAATATGTACTTGTTAGCATACTTTATAATTACACCATATTTCATTATATTGCTTTTATCCGTTCTGGAGATAATATACAGTGACGACACAGACAGACAGACAGTGGCCCTTAAAGTTGGTTTTACAAGGTAATTCAACCTAAATAAGCGTAAGCAATAATGAGCAAACCGTCACGAATAATTGACTGTCAATAATAATAATAATAATTAATTAACTGTCACGAAATACATGTCTCGCGTACTCATAGTTTTAAGTATTTTATTGAAATATAAAATGTAACTACCTATCTCTTTTGAACGACTTTTACATATTTTTATTGCTTTCCAGTTAATATATTTTGAATTGTTTTTTAAGCTCGTTTATTTGATAAATAACTCTGTAAGGTTAGTTGATTTAAGATTTTAACAATTTGGCAACTAGAATCTGTTATTTTGATTGGTTCTTCTAAAAATTCAAATATATAGATTATAATCACAAACGAAATCAGAAGCAAATAAAACTATATAAAATCAGTAATTTCAAATTAAACTTAAATCAATAGACTTAAAATCTGCAGTAATTTACATAATACATGGAGGGAAGAAAGAAACTAACACAACTCATTTGCAATAATCCGGACTTAATATACGTGTTTTGAAAAAAACGAGAAAGTTTTAGTAATTTCCTGAATTCATAAAAAAAGGGGGTGGGGGGAGGGAAATGATAAAATACAAATGTATTCCAGTTCTTTATACTTGTACTCTAAAGACGGTATAGGCGTCTGTTATGTTGACGATTAAAACCAGTAAATTACCTTGATTTTAATTGTACTATAATTGAAAATAACGCCATTGATCTTTCAATTTATAACCTGTAAGTTTTTAACTTTCTTTGTAAAGAAGTGCTTCCTTGTTATGTCAAACATTATTGATCAATGTAACAAAAACTCAATTCTCTACACAAGTAAAAAGATAGTTCAAATCCGCACAAAGTGTTTCTATTATTTTGTATAAAATCTTATTAATCTACAAAAACAGTTGACAGTCACATACTCGACTGATCCCAATCTGAAACCTGATCCAAGACTTGCCTCAATCTAGTTTTGTATTTTATTTGTTTTCTGGTTTGTTTGGAAAACAAATAGGTTGACTACATCTTTGTTGTAGTCGTTTAATGGCAGGATTTGTGCCACGAGGCGTGACATGTACACTTTGTTGGTTTGTAGAACAATAGGATTTTAGCGAGGTAGATTTTGTACTTGTATTTATTGTGTAAATATTTGTACGATATCGGATTTTCTGAACAAATTTATCTTCTCTGAGTTGTGAGTTGTTTAATAAATGTATACAAAGTGATTAGTACCATTACTATCAAAGTTAGATACAACAATCAATATTAAGTTGAATCTTTTTACACAACGCAAACAGAAAATTAAATAATTACTCTGCTTTAAGTGCATAGTAGACCGTTTTTTTTGAGAGAGTTTTATATTTTCGGATATTTTTGTTTTCGTCGAGTTTTAACCTCAGGTAAAAGTTACACTTGCTAGACTAATAGCGTCATAAAGTTGAGAAAAACACACCATCTCAATAATTATTAAAAATACTAAACTACTATTTTCTGGATTGATTACAGATTTTCAGTTGCATTTCCAATTAAGGAAACATTTTTTAAAGACTTTGGAGGCCAAATCTCACGATTGAAGTGTCAAAATAGTTTTGAAATTCTTATTTATAAATAAAAAAACTTTAAGTGGAATTCGAAATTTCTTTCTTTAATTTCATTTCCCTTCTGATTTTTGGATGGTAACACAAAAGGCGATTCATGAAACTATGGATCTCTCATATTTTGTTAAATACTATAAAAGATATTTAGGCATTGAAGGTGATATACTTTTTGTTGTAATACAAATAACAAAAACAAGAACGACAGTAATTATAAAAGTATTAAGAAAGAAATAAGCCACAATTCCGCTACTAAATCTTCCCAATGTAGGCTTTAACGTTCTAAACAATAACAGCGGACGATATACTCAGTAAATTAATGAAGAATATTAGGTTGCATTAATTGTCAATTACACAGTTACTTAAAACCATTTAACGAATTATTATCGGACAATTTACAACAGCTTAACGGCAATAGAAAGTAGCAAGGCGTACAGTGAAAGCATAATGAGCCTTGTTGGGTTACACAATTAACCGACATTAGGTACTAATTTGTCGTCTTGTCACATAGAAGGCTCAGTTTATAGCTCAGGTGACATCTGTCTTCAAAGCGCGTGCGTAGTAAAGTTATATAATTGTAAACACAGTAATCAAAACATCCTTGCTGTAAACGATACGTCCTATACGTTTCACTTTTTTCAGGAAGCGGCTGATTGCATATAATCATGGTAAAGCTTACTTAGGGCAGAGGAGATTCAATGTTGTGTGGTTGTTACTATTCCATGATTTCCACGTGAACCCATGTGCATAGTAGATGGTCAATTTCTTTAGGGAAAGTGTACAACAAATAATTAAATGTTTTATTGTGTTATTTATCTCTTGTGGTCATTAATTATATATATTATCAATATATTTTTATTGTAATATTATTTTGTTATTTTTTATGAAAGAAGAAGCTAGTTTCAATTTATGCTACAAAATGTATGAAACTAACATTTTATACAATTTAAAATTAAACCGAAACAAAAATCGCATAATGGTAGAACTTTCGTTGCCATTTCTACTGATGCTTAACTTCTAACACGTCATTATACAGGAGAGAAAGAATTTAAAGGAGATAAATGTTACAGAGTTTTCACAAAATTTCAACTTTCTTAGCGCCGAGAAAGAGAAGAATAAGAGTACAGGGGATTTACAAACTGTATTTTTCTCTCAAAACAAGAAGTATTACGTTATTTCAGAAGTATTTGGCTCATGCCAATGTGTGTCCATCGACATGGATAAAACATGTTAACTTTTTCAAGCTAACTAACTGGTATTATAAATTTTCAGATAAAAAGTATTATAATAATTATTATTGTAATTAAATAGATGTGCTTAAAACACTTAGTTTGACCTTACTCAGCGTTTAATTCAACAAAACCGAGATTAAAATAATGAGTATGTTTGTTTAAAAATAGGATATAAACGCTTCGTATTAAAATAAAAAATAAAAAAATTATTATGCTTTTAAAATAGTGACCCTTAAAAATATTTAACATCGAATTATTTTAAAATTAAACTTAAAAAACATGTACAATATTCAACAACAACTAAAGCTTTTTTAAAAATATTTTATTTTGCTTAACTGATTGCCAAGTTATCGAAATAAGCCAGTCTCCATTTTGAATTGGTTAAAGGCCACATTTCCATTTTTAACACGCTTTTATTAGCTTGGTATGTATCTATGTAACGGAATCTTTGAACGTGATTTTCACCTTCTCAAAACGTCGGATTGATTTGAAAATGTGTACACTTATCAAGGACCGATGAAAATGCAATATTAATTTTGTTGGATGTAGTAAGTGAGCACTGATCATGATCCCCAGAACACGTGATGATGACTTTGTCCTTGAAACGCGTTTGATCATTAAAAGTATGTGTGTGAGAATTAGTGAATTGTTTTTATTATTTTAAAATAATACTGAACTTATTCAACATAACAATAATGGTAAATATAAACTAGTTTACTATCGATTTTTTTTACTAAACGAATCACTCAGGTTCATTAAGAAAAAATTAGTTGAGACATTTTTCTTTTTGACAGATTTGATACCAGCATTCATTAAAACAATAAAAATAATGAAAAAATCTGAGTTATTATTTTTAAATATGCACAAGATTTGTAAAAAACCCAAAGTCATAAAAAAAAGAGCTTCGCTAGCTTTAAAATATAGGCCGAAATGGAACTTTACACTCAATAGGTTTAGTATTTTCTCTTTGGTGATTCGATATTGTTGCTTTATTCTAGCATAGCTTTTTACAATTTTGCAACAAAGTTTTTGTAGTACGTATTTGTTAAGTGGAAACATTTTTGAAACTATACAGAAGAGGAGTGCATATTTGTGATATACAGTAGTTACAGTAATTACTACTATACATGGTTTTAAATTTAACGGATAGTGACGTATAAAGTGAATATATGCTGTAATACTAAAACACATACGATAAAACCCTGCACATTATTTAGTTTAATTATTTTTACGCTTGTTATTGTATATTTTATATGTGTGAATGCTTGTTTCTGGTTAAGTATATCATATGAAAAAGTAGTGTGTATGTTTGTACATTATATGTGTAAATACATAGGCACTTAGTTTAATTGGATATTTTACTGTACACATGCAGTATTATTGTAATGTTTTATTTTATAACAAATGTAGTTTATTATTTTGTTTGTATTAGTTTCGTTAGCACCCTTAAATATAGCAATTGTTATTTTTGTATGCTACAAAAGGGTAAGTTAGTGACTATATTTCCTACTTTTTTTCATTTATTTAAAAAAACGTATAAAATGAAGGATTAGTTTAAAAATAAATTAGGATTACCTAATTTTTCACATAATTAGTAAAAAAAGGAATACAAATTGTGAGTGGAAAGTTTTATTATATTATTATTATGTTACGCAGAAATGTCCTAATTATCCACTAGTGAAAGTTCTTTTTAATTATAAGATTACCCCAACCAACCTTAAAAACAAAGTTTAAGGTCTTTATAATATAAGTGTAAATAACATACATCGAACATTTCCCCCTTAAAGCACACATTAAGAAGACAAATAATTACTTTCAGTTTGTAATTTAAAAAAGGCCAAGGAGTTTAGATTTCTGCTACTTACCGTATAAAAAGTGTAATTAAAATTCCTTTAAATGTTTTCTCTTGGGACAAATGTCACAGTTTGGAAGGCAACCAAACTATTAGACAATAAAGAGGTCTTTCTTTACAAGAGCTTGTGACATGATCCACACTCAACCTTTATATTATTATATTGTGGCAATTACAATTACAGGTCTTTCGCTTGTGACCAAATGATTTCAATTTCAAAAGCTCATTTCTTAAATATTAACATCAAGTACAGTGGGATAGTAAATGCAGCCTTTGACAAAAAATGTATGGCAGTTAGTTAATTATAGGCTACTAGTATAATGTAACTTGCCATTAAAATGTATAAAAAGATTAACTTCATCAATACCATTTAAATTTCACAGAATAAATTTTATATTCAACAGTTCAATATTAAATTTGATATGAATACATAGTACAAATATTTAACCTAATAATCTATACTAATATTATAAAGAGGTAAAGTTTGTTTGTTTGTTTGTTTGTATGTAAGGGGTAATCTCTGGCTCTACTGAACCGATTGAAAAAATAGTTTTACTAATAAAAAGCTACACTATCCCTGAGTAACATAGGCTATAATTAATTTCGGTAAAAACCTTTTTTAATTTCAATATATTTGTAAATTTAGTCGGAAAAAACCTTAGGTTAGGTTTAGAATGATAAATCAACACATGTATTTACATTTATTACCATAGCAACCAATTGAATAAAATAACAGATAATAAAGCTGCTTTAATATTTCCATTAGCCGCTGATTTCAAAATTTGAAGCAATTATTTTTGTATTTCCATCTTTTAGGTTAGGGTTTTAAAGTGTAAACCTTAGCCTTGCTGGTTCTTTTAACCATTATTAACTGCTGTTATAAAATATAAGAAATAATTTGGTTTGAACATTTAACAATATTTACCATCTTAGTTTTGAGGTTATTATTAATACTACACCTTTATTATAAATAAAACATAACATATGTTTTTAGAAGGTACCATTGGGGGTTGGCGTGCGGAGCACGCAGGGGTCTCCCCTAGTTAACAATAAAATTGACAAGAATATTAATAAGTATCCTTATATATAATTCTGTAAGCGAAATTTTAGATTCAAAATTGTGGGAATTTGGTAAATCGGAGGATGATGGGAGAGGTATCAAATTAAAGGTATCGATTCAAGGAACGAGGGAAAAATATAAGTTTTTTCTAAAATTAAAAACTAAGGGGTTTTTAAGGTCCCTGAAAAACGAAAAATCCCCATAAGAAATACATGAGAATTTAAAAACAGCTGCTTTGTTTACATTAAAACATTTCGTTTTAAATAAATAAATTAAAAACATAAAACAGCTGTTCTGCAGTTTACATTAAAACATTTGGTATTAAATAAATAAATTAAAAACATAAAACAGCTGTTCTGTAAAATAATATGACAGTTAGGTAATGTAAATTATATTTTAAAATAAAATCCGCTACTTATTAACCTATAAAAGATACACGTTGGCACACACATAGAAGAGAAACCTTATAAGTGTGATTTTTGAAAGGTTGTATGGCTGTTCTACTAACTTTCATACATTTTTACTAATATTATAAAGAGGTAAATTTTTTTTTTTTGTTCTCTGGCACTACTGAACCGATTGAAAAAATTGTTTTACTAAAAAAGCTACACTTTCCCTAAGTAACATTCATTTCGATAAAAACCTTTTTTTATTTCAATATTTGTAAATTTAGTCGGAAAAATTCTTAGGTTAGACCTAGAATAATAAACCAACACATGTATTTACATTTTTTACCATAGCAACCAATTGAAGAAAATAACAGATAATATAGCTGTTTGTTCCAATATTTCCATTAACAGCTGATTTCAAAATTTGAAGGAATTATTTTTGTATTTCTAGCTTTTAGGTTAGGGTTTTAAAGTGTAGACCTGAGCCTTGCTGGTTATTTTAACCATTATTATAACTGCTATTGTCAAATATAAGAAATAATTTGATTTGAACATTTATCATTATTTATCATATTAGTTTTGAGGTTATTATTAATCGTACAACTTCATTATAAATAAAACATAACATTTGTTTTTAGAAGGCTCCATTGGGGGTTGGCGTGCGGAGCACGCAGGGGTCTCCGCTAGTAATGTATACAAATAAAAATGATAATAATGATATAATAATAATATAAATAATATGCAATAATTGAACATACAGTAGAATCATACGCTATATTAGTAACATTTCATTCTCCCAAAAATGTGTATAAACTCCGATACATAATAGAACCTCCCAGTTACGATACTCTTAAATTTAAGTTTGGAGGCTGTGCTACGCCCAGAATCCAGGTCACTCCCACTAGTACTGTCAAGAACTTGTAGTAACGGGCTTCATTCAGATTTGAGTATTTGTCTAACCCTAACCCATAAAAACACAAAACAAATTTCTCGCCAGCAATCAAAAGGTCCTCTCTTGTTGTTGAAACATCCAAAAATATCCTCGCTGTATTCTGAATACCAGGTTTTGATGTGAGCAATTCTATTGCTTTTAATTTGCCCATTCCATAAAAACCGGATGTGGTATCACATCCGGTCATAGCGTGACAAAACAGAAGTAACTGACGATGATCTTCAAACTTTTCTATTAGAGTGGCGATTCTGTAGTACAGTGTTGAAGGAACTGCACCCCCTTTCTCTTTACAGAAGTATATACAAGTACTTACAGGAACCAGTGCCGTTAGTAAAGTAATACTATTAAGTCAGTATCAGTTCCAACGACAAATACCTTAGAATTACTTGTCTGCTGTTGAATTGCTATCATAAAAATCTGCACATCAGCATCATCTTCAGCTGTAACAACTTGTAGTCCTCGTTTTCTGAGTTCAGATGCCAAGGCTAGTACCACATGTTTTCTCTTGTTACTAGTATTTCCTAAAAACTCTTATTTTCCAGTAACATAAACTGTGTTTTCATCGAATACTATGTCAGGTGAAGATTTTTAGCTACTCTTCTGTTTTGTTCTTCATTTTTCGTTGTTGGCTCATCTGGATAACCATCAAAAACTACACTTGAATTAGATCCATACTTATTTTCAATACATTCCTAAGATGGCGCCATAAGAACCATTTCTTGGCCACGCTACTTTGTGTAGAAGAAATCCCCCGTCCAAAACATAAGTTGCACCATTTTGGTCCGTTACGTCGATGACACCTTCTTCAACACCTTCATCGTGACGATTTTGTTCCTTTTCGTAAGGATACATCATCAAAAAAAGCAGGTGGTCGAGAAGCCAGTTCAAATTCCAAGTAAGTCTTACATTTTCCGGTACTGTTGCATACACACAAAATACGGTTAAAAAGTGATCAAACTAATTACAATTTAAAACTATCTAAGAATAATAAATTAAAACTCATTGTGAAATCAAGGCTAGGTTAAATCCCCCGAATGAAAACTGGCTTACAAATGTGTACAATAATTAATTATGAATAAAATTCTAATCCTTATTTCAATAATGACACCTTTTACTGAACATATCACTCTAATGTCATTTTGATTATACACAACTCTTTACTATATTGCAAAATAAAGGTGGGCACACTATAGGCTAGTACGATTATAAATGTTAAAAATAGATGTTATAATTACAATATTAAACTCTAATTGAATAGGCATAAGTGAGATAACGCGCCTTTCTACTACGCCCGCCGACTCCCGGGCGCTTATGCGCTCAAAACCTAGCTACTGCTTTCTATGTTATTAGTTGAGTAATACACATAACTATATATGTTTACATACCAATGTACTCAGGAATATATTATGTGCTACAACTTTTATCCGAAGCATTTTTTCATTGGGTGACAAATAAAAATATGGTTTTGCAAAAACTTAGATAGGTGGCTAAAAAAATATTTTTTGTACAATATTTCGTTAATTTACGGAAAAACTTCTACACTTATCATAAACTATCTTATAATAAAAGTTGTAGAATATTTATCAGGGAATAAAACTGTAAATCAAATAACCTTAACAAACTTTTGGTTAAAAAGTTGAATGCGATTGCGTAAAAGTCTACATTTTTAAACTTAAAAGGGGGTTAGATGGGGAAGCTCTATTGGAATTTTCGGCGACTTTTCGGAAAATTATCCTTTCATCAAAGTCTATCACTCTTGAAAAAATCAGCTTTACCAAAAACAGTTCCGACACAAAACCTTTATTGACTGGGCTACACCGACCTACCCGATCCAAGCAATTTTAATCGGTTTTTATCCAAGAATCCAAGTACCCGAACTATAATAGAGGAATCACCGTGGGAGTTGTTGAGCAGGGGGCGGAGCCCTACAGTATGCTTTACAGGAAAACTATTAGCCCAGTCAATGAAGGTTTTTTGTAGCAACTAATTAGGGGAAAGCTGAATTTTTTATATGTGATAGACCCTTATGAGACATGTATTTTCTCAAAAGTCCCCGCCTCTCCCCCTTGTGCTCCCCCCCCCCTTGAAGCGTACAAATGCAGAGTTTCACTAGATTGCTTATAAGTTCGCTAATAGGCCTACTCATCGTAGCGCATTAATTTTTTGTACATTTGTTCCTTAATACATATTAAACATATTTTGTTCTCATAAATTTTCCGTTAAAGTGAATATTAAGGGAACTAGCTATTAAACAACAAACACAAAAAAAAAATAGTTTCTCGAAGCATGTAAATTTAATTTATTAACTATATTTTTTACATTATTTAAAATACATAAAAATGGTTCCAATAAAACTTGTAGTATGTACCTTTAGCTTTAGTATGATGTGGATAATTACTTGTTTAAATTGATCGCTTGAGCTTGGAACGTCGTCAAAGATAGCGTTTGCACGCCTCTCCAGTGGTCCGACGCAGGTTTTATAACAGCTTCGCATGGATATATTATTTATAATGGATGTTGCAATATTATTTTAGTAAATGTGTATGCTTATATACTGTTTGTAATATATATTACAACGAGCAGGACCCGTGTATGCTTTTCGGTCAATTCGGTCTTTCAAGTGAGGGTGTTGAAACGTCAACTGGTCGGCCAGAATGGTGTTCGTCAGTCACTGAGTCTTGACCATTTTTGAACATTTCTACCCACTTGTAAAAATTGCCATGAATCATACAACTTTCACCATACACATTAGTCATTCTAGAGTATACGTTCATTGATTTTTCACCTTCAGCAAGCAAAAAACAAATAACAGAACGTTGTACAATTAATGTGGAATTTTTAAGTGGACTCACCATCATTAAATGTATTTTTGAGGTTATAAGCACAACAATGTTGATCCATCAGCTGGTCAAGGCTTATCCCAGTGATGCCAACTTAAAGCCATACAAGTACCAAACTTGCCCTACGAACAGTTTTTTCTCCATCACAAGGGGGAGAAGCGGGGACTTTTGAGTAAATACATGTCTCATAAGGGTCTATCACATAATACAAAATTCAGCTTTCCCATAATTAGTTGCGACAAAAAACCTTCATTGACTGGGCTATATAACAGATTAAGATAGAGGCTGCTGGCGATACGAATCTCTTGGTGAGTGAGTAAAACTCTTATTTCTACAAATGTAGGTACTATATTATAATAAAAGTATGTAAGTGTTAAATATATTTTTAGTATTTTCTTTTCTTGAGCCATGATATGCTATGTTTAGATTTTTAATTAAGTTTGTCAAAAAGAATCTTCATCTATTATTCAGATTTGCAACGTATTATTCGCAGATATGAAAAACTGTGCCATAAGCTGATTCCAATGTGTTCATTAGTATAACCGGCATAAAGTAAAGACGTTAGGCAAAAACAAAATAATTAAACAAATCAATTTAGAAACCTTCTAATACTTTTCGAGCAAATTGTAAGCACGATAGCTGTACATTGTATAAATCAAACAATTTGGTTTTAAATTAACTTCAACTCCGTAAGTGAATTAGGATTTGATACATGGCGAGAATGATTTTGCGCACTTCCTATAATTAAGAGTTATACAATGAATGGTTGTGTAACGAGTACGTACAATCTCTATCACAATGCCTCCTTGATTAGACATTGGCACTGGCTTCAAAGATCGATATTGTTCTCAGCTCAATCGTCTCGGAGTTAAGATTCTTCTGCACATTCGCATATTGGATCTACTTTCCGAAAGGATTATGTTGCGTCAAACGTGCTTTATGTTTCCTCATTTTAAAGATCTGATGTTTCTTTTTGAAACATTTACTATCTCTACTCATTGTGTCACGGATACACATTGAAATTTTATTTATAAATATTAACTAACTTACTCTAACTAAAAAAAGGAAAATATTCTCTTCCTACATTATTAAATTTGGTGGCCACAATTAAAGTGATGTTTTAATGTTTTTAAATGGATGTGCTCTGTTTTGCTTTAGAACTATATGTTTAGTGTTTTATTGTTTTATTCGACTAAAATACATCATGCAAGATTTTAAGTTTATCACTTACTAGCTGTTGTATTCGGCTTTGACTGTGTTAAAAATAAGCAACTCGTATTTTTTAAGCTTTTGCAGGAAATAATTTGGGATTTAGGAACGTAATGTTACATTTAAACGTAATAACGACATCTATTTAAAACTCCAATACTTAAACCCACCCTTTTAGAATAGGAAAGTTCGAGCCACAAGCTTAAAGTATGATGTATTGTAAATGCAAGCAGTATCATCTCCTTGAAAACTCAACATCTTTCTATCGGGTCTTTCATGCGTAAACATCACTAATGCCTAAACTTGTATGGCTGTAGAATAAGATATTCTAACTGGAATAAGAAATAACAACCCGTTGTTTGAGTTACTAACCATTTGACTCATTGCCAAGCAAGCTGCTAGTCACATTTAACGATTACTCTAAGGAAGTAGACAACTTCCCCAGTAAACTTGAACCGAACGTCACTAAACGGCAAGCCCAACAAAAATGCTGTATTATCAATTGCGAAATAATTTATATTCAAATGCGTAATTAATTATTATAATGTCCACAGTCGACGATAGGCGTCCTTGAATTGGCTTCCGAACAGTGAGTCATGTTCAGCCATACATTATTTTGGCTAAATTAGGTCAATGAGTATAGGTGATTCCAAGCCTATTTAGCCAACTGCTAAGTTTGTTATAGTGGATTTCGTTAGTTGGTATAGTTTATTAAATTATACTTGTCAAAGCTGGTTATCTGTGTTTGGATGTCAATTGTGTTTGAAGTTAAGATTCGCTACTATGGTGGATATTAGTGGTGCTAATCTCTAATTATGTGCTCAAAATATGTTTCTCAGAGTTCGTATTATGCTACATGTTGTAATAATAATCAAATAAAACAAGATATTTTAGTTTGCACCTACTATTTGTTGTCAGCGACATGGTGTCCCTAAACACTTCATTTTATTATGTGAAGGTTCAAATTATGTACTTAATTTGTATATTGGACTCCTTCAATTGAAATTATGAAATTGTACATCATTTGTCAACAATACCATCTATTTGCTTGACTGTATTCTAAGAAAAACGGTGCTACATTTCTTCCGAATATTGTTTTATTATATCTTTAACAATTTAACAAAAGCATATTAAATTCAAACAAAGATTATTATGTCATAGAATTTGCCAGAAGTTTTGGTAGAAATGTTGATTACTGGCATTTCTTTCGCTTACAGTTTTGATTTATCTTTAATAACAAACATGACATTTTGTTGGTACCCAAAAATGTTTTAATTTTTGTAATTACTGCAAAGGAGAGAGTTGTTATGTTTTTAGTAAATTTTTCTCTTTGAAAATTAAGACAGAAGGATAAAATATACATTTCAGAAATAAACCCCGACCATCTAACATAAATTTTTTTTAACGAAAAAAGCTCCTACTTCACACTAATATCCTTTAGCGCATGTTATCTCAATCAAGATTTAAGGTCTTTTCATGGTAGAAACCCATAATTAAAGCAATTATACAATACGCTAGTTACATATTGTTCGCTATCCTTGAATGCATGATAACTCTGACATAACTATTTCAGACAGTATAGATTGTCCTCGACCTTGCTCACTCAACTTCCGGTTATATCAGCAGACATTTAGCCAGAGCGTGGGAGTTGACAGATACGCTTGGAAGCGGTTATGGTTGTGACATTGCCAAAATTATTTTTAATTGGTTATTGTCGTAGAGTAATGTGTGTAATATTTCAACATAAAACACGCGTCCACTTCTCATATGCATTTATTCGTAATGGTGTTCCAAAGTCTTGGTCGGGTGAGCATCCTAATTGAAACCACGGCAAAGACCAAACAATAATATTATATTCCTTGTGCTAATCCTTCTACTAGCCGGGGTCAATAATTTTGTTTCGGCTTTTCTACTTATAGGCTATGTCTAACTGGAGTAAGAATATAGTAAAGCATAGATTTAAAAAAACAAGCAAGCTGTTTGTCATAAGAATTTTGTTGCTGTACGTTTTTACTTGACGCCAGTTCGGCCAGTTAGACTACTGAAGACAGAGGAGCAAGTAGGTCTATGGCGGACGATTTTGGGATAATGAAAAGACACTAAAATAATTTTGGCGAAAATAAGGTTTTTGGAAACTGAACCATTTTGGCCACCTAATAAGTGTCAATTAATTGATAGTTTAGTTACTTTTACAATAGTTTTCAAAACTGGTTTTATATGTAAAGTGTGCTAGGTTTAAAGTAGTAAGTTGTAGTAAATAGGCTTGCCACAAGACAAACTTAGTCCATTTACAACCAACGTCTTTTCTTTGTGTTAGTTCGACTAATGAAGCGTAAATCACGTAAGCCGAATGCTAGTATAGTTGCTAGAATCTGTACAGTTGTTATTCGAGACTCGAAATTGTAGCAAACTCTTAGCTAACCCCTGCGTCAGGCCACTCTCAGAATTTTAATATTAACTGTGAATAATAAAGAACCAAGTCTCTTCATGATCCATACGTTAAAAATTGAAGTCCATCGATCTTATTTTCATATTATTTATTCTTGAAATGATAATAAAAAAGGGTGCCATTTTCTGAAAATAAATTGTCATAAAAGTTTAAAGGAGAAATTTATTATTTATCTTAAACCCAAAATTTATATTGTTTGAAATGTTCAATTTAGGAGCGATTGCTCATAAAAATAGGTAATTTGTTTTAAATAGGCTGCAAGAATTTATACAAGTTTAGAAAATTTGGTTGGTTACAAATATCATTAAAACAATACCAAAAATCACAGAGACAAATTTTTTGTTGCTATACACTTTAAGAAAAGCCGTAAAATTTTTAGAAAAAAGAAGAATATTTTATTTTGCAGAAGCAAACATATGTAATTTTTTCTGTAAAAACACCAAAAAATATATATTTATTTTTATTACAACTGAGTAAGATGTAATTTATTTCTCATAAATGAATAACATTTGTAAGGGATATAACCCAATGGTTACTCCCTATCACTATTGTCCATCAAATCAAATCCGAAGGCTTGGTTCTCCAACATATACAAAAAGTTTTCAGATTCAATTGTCTTTCTATTTATATAAATATTTTC
>JAGFPH010000094.1:291020-320645 GCA_018207615.1 Philaenus spumarius
AAAAAGTTTTCAGATTCAATTGTCTTTCTATTTATATAAATATTTTCTTGTTAAATATCTACATACATAAAAGCCAAATACCACTCCCTGACTCATCACGATTTCTCAAAAACTACTCAACGGATTGGAATGAAATATGGTATGTAGCTTCCTATAGGCCCTAAGTGCTCGCTAAGAAAGTTTTTCATAAAATTTGAAATTTTAGGGGGGTTGGAGGGGGGGTCAAAGTTCCTAAAAATCCCCATAAGAAATACATAGTGTAATATATTTATTGATATATATTTTTTATTAACATACATTTAACTTTGATTTGTCTACCAGTGCAAAGCCGGATAGGGCAGCTAGTAATATATAAAATTTAATAAAATATGAGCTAAAACCTTATTTCCAATATTTGGGGAAACATCATGAAAATCAGACTTGACATTTTCGATTTACAAATAGAGAGGTAGACGAATTTAGAGGGGCTATGTGTTTTATTTTTAGGGAGATGCTAATAATTTTTATCTTTAATTTCAAACTTACAGAATAACAATAAAAGTAACTTGCAAATTAATTATTATGTTATCAGTATAAACATAAATTAATAAGCCCACTAACTTCCTATCTCAACAGGTTACGACCTGATCTATTATTTCTGCTAATTAATTCACGAAGTATGACGCATTATTACAAATCAAGCAACGCTTACCAAGCCAAATGCAGCACATGACAGTGAAATTGTATAAAGTTTATAACATCATCATTAAAAATGGCAACAACATAAAAAAAATCAAAGCCCTTTGAACATAGTATACAGTTTATTGCCGAAACACAACGTAATGTATAAACACTTTTAGTTTCTTGTCTGCTGATGCATTTTATATAAAACAATTTATTGTAAATAGTAATATAATCCGTTTACCAGTGCGGTTCGTAAAAGTAATCAAACAAAATTAGTTAAACAAATTTAGTCCCCTAGGTCGATTGTTACATAATTTTAAATGTCTTTTCAAAGTTAAATTTTGAAGAAAATAAGTTTTACTTAACTTAAGCCGCGTTTTCACAGGAGTTGTTAACAAGTTGAGGCAACTTGTTGCCAGTTTTAAGAAAATGTTGACAAATTTTGGATGTTGTCAACATGTTGACCACACAAATTTCGTTTCCCGTCGATTGTCGGCAAAGATCAAAGAAAGTTGACAACAAAATGTTGTCAATGTGATAACGCAGGCTAAAAGACGAGCAAATTGTTGACAGCAAGTTGACAACTTTCCCCAATCCCACCTCCGCGTGCGAAGCAGTCGCATTATCACTAAAGTTGTACTTAAGCCGTAGGGTGACCAAATCATTTCCTGAGAAAACTGGGCCACAACTAGCCGGGCACAAAAGGACCCCCCCCCCCCAATTTACCCAGGTTTTAAAAATATAAATTATTTGTATTTCTATAGAAATTTATGTTTTGTTAGTAAATTTTTTTAGCCTGATTATAGCCTATTGATAAAAACGAGAAATACAAAATGTACTATGTAATTCTATATCTGTTTAATTAATGATATTTAATTTAGGCCTACATTATTTCAATAAATTGGTATAGTTTTAAAAATATTATGGCCATTGAATTTTAATAACATTTAATGGACATGAGCTTTAAATTTTACTGAGTGTTAGTAGATGGGGTTGATTGTTTTTGGAGAAAGGGAAATTTTCCCTGCTTCCAGCATTCTTGATTATGTCTTTGTTCTTTGAGACGTAGTTATAAAATTCTACACAGTCGATTTTGTAGTTGTACAAGATTTTAAACTTTTAAACCACCAAAGTTGGTGTTCGTATTGCCTCCACAAAATGCCACACATTTATTTTTGTCGCAATCAAACATTTCAATAGTGTTTAAATAAAATGTTGAAATATTTTCAGATTTTTCATTTTATCGTGTCGTATTTCGTATAACCAAACGAACTAAATAAAATTTGTAAATTTCATAAAACTGAATTCCTGGACTTTTAAGCGTGACGAAACTACTTTTCGGGACACGGAATGTTATGAACAAAAACCGGGATAATCTCGGTTTTCTGGGACGTTTGGTCACCCTAAGATAACACGAGTGTTTGTGTAGGTGAAGCAAATTATTTTGTTGTCAACTTGTTTTATACTTGTTGACAACCTGTGTGTGCACTTGTTGTCAATATGTTGACAACATGTTGGCAATAAATTTTGTTGTCAACATTTGGTGTAAACGCGGATTTTACTTCTAGAACTCAAAATTTTAACTAACATTGCTAACATCAGTTTCCACAAATATCGTTAAACAAATTTAGAATTTCGGTGAAATGAATAAGCCCAAATATACAAAATTTCAAATAGCAATGTAGGTCTTGTAGGCTGGTGCCAAAACGGATTGTGAATGCTAAAAAAAAAAATTATAACAGGCAAGGACCTGCTAGAAAATGTTTTTTTTCCTTTTAGTTTAACCTTCCTTAAATTTTCCAGCTGGTCCTTGCTTGTTATTAATTTTTTTCCAAAATTGTATTGGCCTATTGTGGGATTTAAATTTAAAGAATTTTTAAATTTAAATTATTAATATTAATTATGGCTATAAAAGTTCGTTTAGGCCTATTTTTCTTCGTTTGTGTTTTAAAATTTCATAAGGAAGGTTATTTACCGGTTATAATTTCTTAATTTTCAACAATATGATAACTTATGTAAATTATCTTACTCTCTAGCTGCGCTTTTATTTCTTAACGAAAAGGGAGATATATAACGTAAAAACAAACTGTTTTGGCAGTCATTTTAAAATGGTTGAGATATGACCAAAGTTTAAATTTAAAAAAAGTTAAACTTAAAAGGCAATAAATAAATATTGTGCGTACTGACCGAATTGCGTTCTATAACTTGTGTTTTCATAATCGTTGTAACCAGTGAAAACGTATTTTGTGTGTATTTGTGTAGGCTATGTGAACATCATTGTTTAAAATACTAACGGCCTCGTTATGGACCGATTTTAGTTAGTTTAACATTACTTATATACTTATTATCTCAAGATGGAAACCCAAAATAAGTAATCCTAATGCAACTAACATTGGATTAGGGTGACTTAACAAAACAAGGTAATACAAATTTATTTTGCTATCTGTAGGCTATAATGATAAAAATGAAACTTTAAAAGGATTTAATTTTGTATTCCACTTAACCTTCATTGTCATTTGAAATTATGTATGAAATGTTAGAATTCTCTTGAATTTAAATATCTAAACCGATTTTGAGATCTGTTACATTTTGCATACTGGCAACAGTTGTTGGCTTTGCCAGGGTTGTTATCATCATAATTTGTTAAAAATAAATGAGTTTTGTCAACTATTTTCTGCTAATAAGAATGTATAAACCTTTTAGTTGTCTTTTTTATTATATTATACTTTATTTATTTATATTTTATATATCTACCATTTTCGTTCTTATTATGTTATGTACATATTTTTAAACTCCGAGATAAGTTTTGTACATTATTAAACGTTTCATATGAATCAGCATATAATTTCTTCAACAATTATTTCACAAACATTGGCCAAATAATGCCGCAATAAGTGTAGTTGACAAGTTACGTTGTACGGATAGTATTGTTGACACACTGAAAGATTGTGTAGGCCGTCCAAAAACGGTTACTAAGAATGAATATCACGGACTTCTTCAGCAAGTCCTACAGTTTCCAAAAATAAGCCTACACCGGACATCTTTGAAATTGAACATCAGTAATACTTCTTTGAGGAGATTTAAAAAAAAATCATTTCGTGTATTAGTAATGAACTGTGAAAACCCTGGGATTCTAAACATTAAATGGATTTCAGATAAAGTCATGTACGCCCGAATGGTTTCATAAACAAGTAAACAATAAGTCTTGACGATATCGTAGAGGAACTACAACATATTGAGTGCGTAACAGTATGGTGCACTGTATCAGGAACAGGTTTACTGAGTCCGTATTTCGTCGAAGATTATAACTGGATGCTGTTACTGTTAATCAGGTACGTTGCAGAGCGAAAATCCTTCAACTTTTTGCAACAGATCTGAAGAGTTTTTGTCGTGCTAGCAATCAGCTTTTGGTTCCAGAAAGAGGGCTACACCAGTCACAGCTGTAACCACTGTTGCTTTACTTCAAAGAAAGTTTAAAACCGTTTTTTTCCCGAGTAACAAACTTTCCATAACCTTTCCACTCCTGTGATCTTTCACCACATGACTTTGATGTGTAGGGAACGGTGAAGAAAATCATCTTCCGAAATGAATAGCGTTGCGGAGCAGTCTTGAATAAATATATAGATAAGTTATTAACATGCAAACCCTTCTTTTCCCCAACATGCTCAAAGATCTTCAACAACGCTCCTAGAAAGCATAATGGAAGGCATACAAAACAACTAAAATATTCAGGTTACTTTTACTTTTGTATAATTTCTATGTTTATTTAGGGCATACTGTACAAGTATATCTAAGTAAAAGAAAGCATTTGGTGTTAAAAGAATGCTTTTACAGTTGACCAGAACCAAAATAGCCTGATGGGATTTGTTAAATCATCAATTAAAGTTTCATCAATATAACATAAGCAGTTTTTGGGTTAAATAGTAATAATGACGCATATATAATAGTAATTTAACTACTGCAGAATTTAAAAAAAAGTTTGAATTTATAAATAAGAAGATATGAAAGTATTAGCAATGGCAAGCTTCAATCTGATAAATTGGAAACTTTCATGCAAAGAATTGAAGATTTAACAACGGAAATTAAATGTCTGAAGAGTCAAGTTGCAGAACTTCAAGTAAAATTGGAAGACGCAGAGCAATATTAACTGCTTGGAGGTACATGGAATTCTCAGAAGTTACAAAAATACTCTGGATTTAGTTAAAAAGGTTCTAATAGCTTTGGACTGCAATGGTGATGATTCGATGATAGAAGATTGCCATAGACTTGGAAAAAGAGCGGACGGTGGACATACGGGCATAATTTTATTGTAAAGCTCGTGCGCCGTTTCGACATGAAAGTGTTTAAATCTATCCTGCCAAGACGTCAACAAGGGAGCCGACCGTTTAAATTAACCGACAGTTTCCTTCAAGTAGCCAGGGTAACAAAGAAAAGCAAAGATTACAAATATATCTGGCTGCAAGGAGACAAGATTCTAATGAGGACAAATGACGGCTATCCTGTAATAACGATTCTTAACTGTATCATACTTAATGAAGCTGTAACAGTGAATCAAAGAGTTTTTGTTGTATATTAAGAAATAAATGTTTTTTTTTATCTTTTTAAATTTTTTATTTTGAAATTGAATCACATGATAGATTTATTATTTTGACACTACTTAGAAATTTAAATTAGTGTGTTAGGTGAATTTAAGTAGGAATGTTAAATATTATTTTATAAAATGTTAAGATGTATTATTATGAAATCAGAAGGTAAATTAACTATCGATTTTGCACCAAAACATAAGAAACTTGCGTGTAAAATTTTTGATATTTTGTAACCTTGTTGTCAGCTTGTGATATGAAGCCGGATGATGTTATTGTACTTTTGGAAATTTGGATTGAGCAACATAAGGTAAAACTTCATTAATTTGTAAATTATTAAGTTTTTCTAAATTGCAACAACGAATATAGGAGCCAGGGTGTATTAATTTATAAAATTAATAACATTAAAGCAATTTTTAATCCGGTTTAATTTATTACAGCTAACGTTCTGAATATTTAATATCTACTGGCAAAATTTGTATTTTAGTATGTTGGCTATATAAAGATTGCATGAACAAATTAAAGATATTTTTGTCTATGAATTAACGAAACTTTACAGTGTAAACCGATACAAACTGATATTATAACTATCGGGGAAATAAACATAAATATTCTTAAAGATGAGAAATTTGTTGATAAGTATAAAATGTTGTTTTTCAGTTATGGCTTGCAATTATTAATTAATGTACCTACACGAACTGTAGGAAATTTGACCACGTGCTTAGATCATGTAAATTAGGTATGCTTAGGTCTTGTTAGGATTAGACAAATACAGAGACTACTCATTCAAACACAAGTTCTTCCTATTGATATTACAGATCATCAAATGATTAGTCTATCGTTATCGCTAAATAAGCCAAGCATGTTTGTACAGACAAACTAATTTCAGAAAGTAGTTCTGCAAATAAATTATGATAAATTAAATAACTCCCTTGCCTTAATGGACTGGTGCTATATCAATAGACTAGGATATCCATCAATCGCTCTGTATAAATTTATATTATCCTGAAAACAGAGATTGAAAATAGTAAAAAATTATTATTATTATTATTATTATTATTTTATAAATTTGATTCGAATACAAGAATAATATATAACCATGTATTACTAATTACTTTTGTCAGCAGATCAGGAAACGTAAATATGTATATACAAAATGCAAAAAACAACCAAACGATGCGAATTTGAAATCGCGTTTTAGAGAATTTAAAATCAAATTACAAGGTAACATACAGGATGCTGAGTGTAATTATTATAAAAACGAGTTTAGCAAATGCAAGGGAAGTAATGGAAGGTAGAATGAAATGACTGGACTGTGACTGGTCAAAGGAAGAAATTCAATAATGATATATGTTTAAAAAGCGATGATCAAGGTTTTGTTACGAATCAATGAGTGGTTGCGAATATGTTTAACTGCTATGTTTTGTGTTCGGTTGATACTCTGCGTGAATCCCAAGCAGCAGTTGCATCTCAAAATTCTTTACTTTTAATAATATATTTAAGCAAAATTCCGAAACTTCCTCATTTTCCCTTAAACCTGTAAAGTCTCTTGAAATTTTCAAATGCATTAATAATCTAAAATTAGGTAAGGCTCCGGGAGTGGACGGTGTTAGTTCCGAGTTGTTGAAGAGAATTGGACAGAATATTTGTAAAGCACTCTCTCTTATAATAAACTTGACTTTTACTACTGGTACAGTTATTAATGTTAGCTTTGTAGTGTCTATTTTATAAAAAAGAGGAGACAGGATGAAAGTTGGTAACTTCAAACATATTTCGCTTTTAAAACATTTTAGAGAAATCCATGCAAAGTAGGATGGTATAACTTTTGGATAAATGTAAATGTTTTAGCGAAAAACATTTTTTTTTAGAACCGGCCTGTTTTAAGTATAAACGTTCAGATTGTGTGTGTAGTAATATGACATGTGTCAGATGATGTGCTAATATTGAGCAGGTTGAGTCGATAAAATACTTAGGTAAACGATCGACTCTGAATGTACCTGGAAACCAGACATTAAAAGCCTTAAAACTAAATTAAACAAAACTTTAAGAATTTTCTAGTTTCTTAGAAGCAATATGTACATAGTACAATAATTACATAGTACATTAAAGCTATTCTCTATATATTACTAACCTTCTATCATTCCTATCTTTTCTATGTGGGAATTAAGATTGTCAAACTTATAGGTTATGTTTCTGAAGTAAATATGTTTCCAGTACCAAGTGTTAAAATCAGTTTACTGGAATATGGGTCAGCTTGTTGGGGTGGAATATACTACTTTGAAACCAGTCCTAATCTCTTCAGAAAAAGTATATTAATCACTAATGACAATAAATATATTAACACTCTTTGCCGTTATTTAAAAAATTATGGAAATACTTCTCTTACAGTTTACGTATGTATACAAAGTCCTAAAGATTTTTAATATAAGTAGTAAACCTTTTTTGAAAAATCAATATAGAGAATGTGTAAGGAACCATACATTATTTCAGTTCCAAAACCTCGTTCAACTGAGTATATTAAATTGTATAAATTTGTTGCACCTATAGAATGATTAACTTAATTTCAGAAAACATTAAGCAAAGTGCAACGCTTAATACATGCTTAAATCTGCTGAAAACCTGGTTGTTTGATTTTAATAATGTACAGCATTTAATGAGTATTTTAAAGTAATATTTGTATATATATATTTTTACTAGAAATATTATTTATTATTGTATTGATTATATAAATTTGTGTCAAATAAAGAGAATTAATTTTTGATTATGGGATAATAAATATATGTTTGTAAGTGAGAGAGGGTGGGTGTGTGTGTTTGTTGCGAATCTAGAAATGCAAATACTAAAAAATGACAGCTACATTCCTTATATGATGTAATAAATATGCACACTATGTGAACAAGCACAATTTTTTAATGCCCGACAACTTTCCCAGACTTTCCACGATTTCTTTTACTTCTATTGTTTTAGAAGAGTTGTAACATCATCACAATCATATCATTTGATGGTTTTGATTGGTAGTTGTAGTTTATGGAGATTTTTTCATTTCATTTTTAAAGTATATATAAAAGACACTGTACTTATCATTTCAATGTAATTTACTATTGTTTAGAGATATTTATGTTTTTTAGAAATTGTCTATAATATCTTGTTTTTTTAAACTACCAACTAAAATAAATATTAATTTATAAATTCAAATCATTTTTACAGTTTTCAAACATGCACATTATCATATATTTCCGGGAGTTGCAGTCAATTACAAAGGTCGTATTTGGTATCTCTTAACACTGATATGGTTTTTGATATGTCTCTGTGCTCTGGATAACCAGGTTATTGATCCTGGAAGTTTTCAAACGCTTTCAAAATAGAAAAAGGTTTTTATAACTAAAACAAAGGAAAACTTGTCTATTTGTAATTTTGACTTGTCTTATTTCCTTGTTCAACATTATCTCTAAAACTTTCAAGAAATGTGGACATACCAAATTATCTAGAACACTATAGTAATGTTTCAACATAGATTTATATTTAATACAAGTTCTACGTTCTATATTATGGATCTATAAATACCTTTAAATAAGTATGTGGTAGCAAGTTTATTTCTACCAGTTTGCAAATTATACTTAACTGCCTGTTCCTTTTCTCTCCTTGCCTAGTATTTATGCAATTCTAAATTTGAATGAATTTAAAAATTTTCGTTAAATGTCTCTTAATATGTATACTTTATTCTTTTGAATGTGACTTTGTAAATATATAAATCTTTATTCACTAAATAAATGATATACGATGAAATATATGTTTATCACAAACAAACAAAATTTAACATTGTTATTTTACAAGCTATATTGAATTTATTTTTATAAAATTCATGTAGTTTTACTCAGTTGATTTAGTAAATGAAAAAGTAAAGATTTCAGTTGTACCAATCTTACAAAAGAATAATTAAGGGAACGGAAGCAATACTGGGCCACATAGATTGGTACTGTTCAAAACTTACCTTTAAATTTAAATATCACCAAACGTAGGAATGTTTCAGCTTATTACTCACAATACACAAGATACCTAGAGGTTAACTCAATAAACCATAGAAATAGATATAAATTTTGGCTTTATTAACCAAAATAAAAAAGTTTATATGCCCTTAATACAAAAAAAATGAAATTATTGATATGCAATTAATACAAGAAAAGTTTCAGATTTAAAAGAATACATATATATATTATTAAGTTGAATTTAAAAGCCCTCCCCAAAAATAAAAATCAAAAACCCTCCCTTTTAATAATAATTACAGAATTTATACAGAAAAGATTAACAAGTTACAAAGTTTTAACATGAAATACCATGGATTTGTTTAAGAATAAATATATATGTCGTTGGCCAACTTTAAAGCTAATTATAAATAATTGAATAAATAGACAAAATTAATTATGAGACGTCTCTCTATATATAAAAAAAAAGGTATAAAATTTCTAATATGCAGCCCTTAGGGCTAAGGTCCGAAATGTGCTAGCTTGCTCCTCCCAATTATTAAATACAAACATATCCTATATAGTACACATATACAAAATTACTTTCTCAAAATACAGCCTGTTTAACATTTAACACAAAAAAAATAACTGCAGATCGTTCATATTTTAAATTAATTTCTGTCAGTAACTAAAGCACTGTAGATATAAGAATTTTTATTGTTTTTAAAGTCCTGTTGGAAAGTAGGCCTTTTCAAGGCGTAGCTGTGGTGTAGCTTATGGCATGGTATTGTTAAATATTCCCTGGAGTTGAACCAGTGTAACTGCATAACATAAATAACAATTCCTTTTTAGAAAACTTGCAGCTAATTTAAATAAGCATAAAACTGATAGTTCTTTGAGTTGGCTGTTTTATTAAAATTTGTAGCACAAGGTGACAAATTGCTACTTAAAGATTGTGATAGTTAATACAACATGTGTCATGTTGCATAAGACTGTCTCTACATGTTAACTAAACCACATGGCAACATAAAAATGTTCTTGTTTAGTTACATAATATACATATATCAGTAATATTATGCCTATAGCTCATTAAAAGTTTTCAATATTGGTTATACTGCAGAAAACTACACAGTTACAGTTAATTAATACAGAACAGTTTAGGCTAGTTTTGTTTGAAATATGTTAAGACTTTAGTAGTAACCAACATAGTATCAGCTTTAAAGTTTTTGTAGGCTGTAAGATTTGCATTTTAAAATTAGGCTGTAGTAAAAATGAAATACATAGGTTTCTCTATTAAATCGAACAAAATGAGTTAGGAAAGTTATTCATAAGCCAAAGGTGAAAATAACCTTATTAAATTTTACAAGTAAATATTTCATAATTATCAAGGTAAAGCTAAAACATTCATACCCGGTATCCACAAAGTAAAGGCTTATAACAACTGCATGTTAATTGGCCTTCCGCATAACTCGCGACAAAAAACTTAAGAATTAATCCACGACAATGATTTACAGCGACATGACAAGTCGGACTTTAGTGTAGTGGAAGCCAATGGCGGACTCCTTCTCGAAAGTTCTAAGGTAGCAAGTTTAACGGTCAAGAAACGTCAGCTGTTCGGTATATTAGATAAGCAAACCGCTAGATAGCGAGCTATGCCCAGAGTAGATACTGTACGCAGGTGGCGTCTGGCGGAGAAAAGGGAAACTATTTGGGAAGTTGGTGAAGGTAGACAGAAGTTGTAAATGTCGGTAAGACGTTACACAGTCCAAACGGTTATCCATGGAGAACTTATTGTTTGTTTGTGTTTATCAATTCTTCTTCTTCTAGTTTACATTTTTACAATAAAATATAATTTTAAATATACATGAGTATTTGAAATGAAGTGTAGGTTTCCCAAAAGCTAACTTGTTCCTTGGTTACTATAGTTTTGTTGTACAATGAAAAACTGTCCAGATGCCATTCTGAAAGTGTAAGGAACGATTAATTTAGACAATAAAAGAAAGGTACGATACATTTAAATAAACACAAAATATTCCAGTGTGTCTTCTGGAGAAAATCAAGGAACAATAGTGATTACCATAAAAAAATATAAACAATATACTTACTAACAGTTAATATTAATCCCCCACATACAAAAATCTTAGTCCAATACAAACAAGTTATTGTTTCAGGTAATACATTTACTTGATTTGTGACAAGTAAGTTTTGCAAAGAAATTTAACGATCCAAAATGAAACTTTCTTATCCGCAATTAAGCTGACTTTATACAAAACAGGGCTTTGTGGACAATTAAAGATCAATGTTTCTGTGACACAAAAGTCATCAAACTTTGAGCTTGAGGGTTTAATTAACTTTTAATGCGGTACAAGGTGAGCTTTAAGGGGGTTTATATTATTATTACCAAATAATCTGTGGCTCTTAGATCCCCCTCCATTATTTTGTTTAGCGACATATAGAAATATACAAGTGTTGTGGATAAATTTGGTACATGCATCGTTTATGTTAATTTTTATAAGCCCAAGATCAAAATATAACAGAAAAAACAAGAAACATAAATAATAAGTCAATTGGTTAAGGTTTACAATTTTTATATTTTTAATGAAATATTGTAAACGATTTTTAAAATGACCAGAATTATAAAACAATGTTGGGTTCCTGGCTAATAATAATATAGTAAACAACGACCAAGAAAGTTTGGTTTTGTCGTTAACTAAATTACATTTAGAACTTCAGAAATAATTAACACAATTTTGTTTGCCATTAAACGACAAAATAATCTGCTTCGTGCATATTTGTTTGTAAAGTAATTGATTTCAAAGATATTTGAAGTTAAATATTTTAAATGGCTGCAATTTTGAAAGTAACAAAAATAAAGTCTTTATTTTTATATTTTAAAACTTAGCGTTTATGGGCTATGTTTATACGATCTGTTTCTTTATTTTTACACGTAGCATGAACTTTCAAATTCTATGTATATCTTCTTGTATATAATGTTTTATATTTTTAGAAAAGGAGAGTTTCAAGGGGGTTAAATGTGTTCGTCCAATCTGCTACAGTTGAAATCTCTAAAATAGTTGCTTCGTTTCGAATGTAATTTACTAGCGCCCCACAGTATTTCTCTATCTTAATTAAACATGCATACAGTAAAAACGGCATTCCATAGGAAAGGTTATATTTTCAAATAAAAACACAGAACAACCGTTACAATTTCCCACACTCAATAATGGCTACAACTTTTACTTTTTCTAACAACGTACAAAAAAATTGGGATTACATCTATACAATGTAGTGATTTTTAAGTGCAGGTAATTAATATTTGTTTAATAATATTTGTAATGTAATATTTACTATTCATTAGTAGTAAAAAGTAGAAATAAAATACAATTACTCGAATTTATAAATAATTAATTAATTATTAATTTATACAAGCACGAGTACCAGTCACTGGATGACACGCGAGGGTTGAGTGAGTGGTTTATTAGCATTTGCCTACTGGTTAAAAGTACTTATAAGGTAATTGATGTTATCACTAAGGAAATGTTCAAGATGATAATAAGAAGGCAAATATTTATTACATTTTTTTATTACTTATATTATTATTATTACTGAGTTGTGAGCTTCATTTTAGGACCAAAATAAAGATAATTTAAATTTGTGTATTTAAACAGCTTTAGTAGCATTTGTATTATTTACATTTTTTTATTTTGTATTCGGACAAAATACAAATTGTGATTTTTATTAACACACAAATGATGGTAAATGTCCTAATAACTAATAATAAAATTGAACATCTATCATTAATAAATGATAACTTCAATGTTTGCTTTAGCATTTTAAGATTTTAAACAAATCATTGAGATATTCTATACAATTAAATGATTTCTTTGACAATTGGGTTTTGAAAATGTTTAAATGGGATTTACATAGGCCGATTTGATGCCATGTTTATATTTTTCACCAAAACAAATATTTGTACATACTGACAGGTGTTTATGGTCACCAGATTTAATAACTACACAATTTATAGTTTAGGCTTAACCTGTACTGATATAGACTTATGAACTTGTACTATACTCGGGTTTAGTATAAACTATGGGAAATTATGTAGAACAACGCGACCATATAAAGCGGATTGTTTTCATATTGTGAAAATATACATTAAACTGAGTCCCATAACACAAACCATTTCAGCGGCAAACAAATATTATAGAAATTATTAGAGAAAACCAACATAAAAAATGTAGGTTAAACCAAAGTCATTATCGTTATGTATGCACTAAAAAAGAAACTACACAAACAATAAGAAAACACTGACAAAAAGAGATAAATGGCAGCAATCGAAAACAAAATATAACACATTAAACGATTGAAAATTATCGTGAAAATGTTGATTAATCTTAATTATAAACGTGGATAGTTAAAAAATCAGGATTGAAAGTGTTAAAATTAAAACGAAATTTGATGAAAGCTAACAAAAGCTCAAAAACGAACATTTACAAATTTCTCAAATTGAACAATATGTAAATGCGTTTGTTACGTTAAATTAAATTAATTTAAACTATAAATTAGTTGGTACTACTTAGAAGTAGTTCTTACTACGATTGCTACTTGAAGAAATCCACGAATTAAATTAACTAACCTCTTTAGTCTTAGTTTGTTTTCTGTTTGTTAACAAAAATATAATAGCACTTCTTAATTTCCGAAAAAAGGTGCTGTTCTGGTAACAGTGTAGAGTATATCTATCAGCTTAGCAAAGATGGTTGAAAGTTCGCTATGTTAATTAGCATAGCATGTTGTTTGTTTTTTATACTTGTTTTATATTGTCCATGCTTGATTTTCCGGAGTCAGTAGAATGTATAGTTTCATTATATTTAAAGGAAAAAGTTAATTTTGTTTCATCCTTTTTAAATTGATGGTCACGCTCATCTACATTATTACCGAATTATGTTTACCTAATGGTAAATTTCGTGGAACCTTAAAATTTAATATAATAAGATTATAAATAATTATATCCACCCACATAAGATTGTTACAGAAATATCTAATGAAATTAACCCTCCATCTGGTAAAAGACTAGTGACTAGTTGTTTTCTTACAGCCTCCAACTTGTAGCGACTAGTTAGTATATTAGTAGTTTTTTTTACATCATTGTTTTATTCATCAAATATAATAGGTCTTATTATAATAAGACCTTAGTAGGTCTTATTATATGAGCTCACTTGTAAGATTCTAACAAATAATTTGATATTTAATTAATTTTTCTACAACCACCCAAAATAATAAACAAAAATTTTGAATCTGACATAGAGTCACAGACTCTTCTCGTGACAGCAAAAATGAGGAATTTTCCTCTGAATGTTAAGAGAGTCTAGATTTTGTTTAGCAAAGACATTTTTATGTCATTTTAAACATCAAGGTCTTTTTTATCCATCCATATTGTTTGATTGGTAATTTTATTTTTAATTGCTCACTTTTACAATTTTTCAACAAAAAAGTAATTTTTTGAAAGTGAAAACTTTATTTGTAGTTTCGCGTAAAGAGTTATTACATTTGTTACATTTTATATATTTTGGATTTACCATCAAATGTTTTTGTATTTTTCCAAAAGCCATACTTTTGGAAGTTGTATTTAGAAAAAAATATTTTCTCGTTTAGAAAAAGAAAAAGAATTTTCAAAATTTTTTTGTTTACATAGCAGTGTTCGCTGTACATTTCTGAACAAGAAAATATAAAATAATGTACTTGAATTGAATACATCCTTTAGATTTTTAAATTATAATTTGCGTGCTTTTAAAAAAAGTAGTAAAAAACACTAACAGTTGAGATGTTTCTGCATACCATGAGGGTTTTAACTACATTTTGGTTATTTTGTTAAGGACGCTTTTTAGAAATTAATGAACTAAAAATTTGCAGATTGCTATTGTATTAGTGGATTGTTCGTGTTTTAAATGATTTAAACGTTCTGCTTAAAATAAAGGCAACGTTCGGAAAATTATTTCGCTCAAGTTTTGACGTCCCCGTGATTTTCAAATAAAATGGAAATCGTGGTCTACAACCAGTAAATAAAAAAAATTTATGATAGCTTAAATATTAAATAATTTCTTTCGGCTTAGCTAACAGTCGCTGGTTGATTTCGAAGCTCCCATAAGCTAAGGCTAAACAAATTGAATCATCCCTTGCGCTAACGGTTGCAGTTATCAAACTGAAAGTTTCACGCAAAAGATTTTGGTAATTATTAAAAGATTTACGATCTCATTGAATAGATTTGATACTATGTCTACTAAGGAAGTTATGAATTGGTTTTACGTTCATCCGCTATTTTGGCTGTTGAATTCAGTCTAAAGGTTTTGATAATATTAAGCATATCTACAACAATTTTGTATATTGTGTCTTCTAAAGGAGTAATGCATTTCCCATTACAAGAATGAAACGACTACAACAGTCCCTATACCTTAATACCATAGTTACTTAAAAGATTTTTCAGTTTTTTAATAATACATTCCCACTTTAACATCTATTAACGAATTTTACCGAGATGTTCCATCTTTATATGTTATGTATCTGTAGAAAAGTAATTTGTGCAAATTACAGTGGCCGTGGTAATAATAAAGTTAAATTTATACAAACTTTTGAGTTGACTAGGTTTTGGGAACTATTGGCTATGACTAGGTAAATATTTTTGGGAAATTGCAAAATGTTAACTTTCTTCGAAATTCATCTAAAAGGTTGTTGTCAAATACAACTGTTTAAATAATTCAGCAGTTATATAGAATTAAATAATTTTTACAATTTTCACTTTAAAAAAATTAACTACTATGTTCTCAAACTAATGTTAAAAGTAATTCTAAAATATTAAACGAATTTGTTGGAAAAAGTAGAAGATTTAATTTATTATAAATTAGTTTTTTGTTTGTTTATTGAAAATGACAATTTTAATTAGCCTACTGAAATATTCTACTAATATATTTCTTAGAACCATTGGCAGCAGAGTGGTATATCATAAATAGTTGTGCCAATGATTTCTTAAGTCTCTAATGTTATTACTTTTTAAATAAAGCTGGTGATTGACTCTTACTACCAGACCTTAACATGCTACTAAACATCAACAGTCTAAATGGGTATCTATGATAATTTTGTGATCTCAATAGTAGGACAAGATAGTCAGATTATATCCTATCTTGGTAAAAAAATTCTTTATAAAGTTTATAATAAATATATATTAAATTTACATATATATTACTCAAGTTGTTAAGATTATGTGAAATCGAAGCACAAAATATATTATGTGCTTTCTCACCGTATAGCCTACTAGAAATAAATAGTCCCGTCGTTTTGCGCAGACATTTTAGGCAATCAAATATCCAATATCCAAACAGTCCCAGTTAGCTAGATTGTTGTGTACATTTTATCAACTCGTGCCAAAAGACATAATTAATTAACATCATGCCGGAGTGGCAAGATATTAATTGAGTAACGAGAAACTCGTTTTCCAACAACTATTCGCTTTCTATCCCTTGAAAATTGTAGTTTTCACAATTTAGTACAAAAAAGTCCCATTAAATTACTTTTGTTTATACTACTAACTGTTTTTGTGGGACAGCGCAGAAAAGGTATTTTTATGCATTTCTATTTTTACGCATAAGGCATTCTAAGGTAATGAGTATAGACTTCCATGTTACAAATTGAACATTACTGTTAATTATAATTATATAGATGAAGTATAGTTTTTAAATTATTGTTAAAATTACCAAAAAGGGCTCTTTCAACTTATAACAAAAAGTATTAGTGAAGTTCAAATGTTACTGATGTGACTGAATATACCTATAATGTCTACGTAGGTAAACAAATACTAACCCAATAGTTTTAATACTATCCGACAATGTAATAGAAATAATAAACGGTACCAGATAACTGCCACATACTTTCTCCTAGTTGAAACTTGATACCTTCCCAAAAGTAGCTAAGGAGGTGGTTATTTAAAATTGCAAAAGTATAAAAATGTTACCATAGAAAATATTAGATGCATGTAACACACATCCATATTATATTATTATACTAGCTAGCCCAATCCGGCTTTGCCCGGATAGACAAATCAAAGTTAATTGTATATTAACAAAAAATATATAATATCAATAAATATAAATACAAACCCCCTCTAAAATTTAGAATTTATGGAGCCCTTTCTTATCAGCACCTACGGCCCTAGAGGAAGCTACATACCAAATTTCATTCCAATCCGTTCAGTAGTTTTAGAGAAATCGTGATTTAGTAACTTCGAACCCCCAAACCCCCCTAAAATTTCCAATTTTTTGAAACCCTTTCCTATCAGCACCTACGGCCCTAGAAGAAGCTACATACCAAATTTCATTCTAATCCGTTCAGTAATTTGAAAGAAATCGTGATTTAGTAACTTTGAACTCCCTCTAACTCCCCTAAAATTTCTAATATTTTGAAAACCTTTCTTAGTGAGCCTCTATGGCCCTAGAGGAAGCTACATACTAAATTTTATTCCAATCCGTTCAGTAGTTTTAGAGAAATCGTAATTTAGTAACTTTGATGCTCCCAAAACCCCTAAAATTTTGAATTTTTTAAACCCTTTTTTATCAGCACCTACGGCCCTAGAGGAAGCTACATACCAAATTTCATTCCAATCCGTTCAGTAATTTGAAAGAAATCGTGATTTAGGAACTTTGAACCCCCCCCTAACCCCCCTAAAATTTCGAATGTTTTTAAAACCTTTCTTATTGAGTCCTTATGGCCATAGAGGAAGCTACGTACCAAATTTTATTCCAATCCGTTTAGTAGTTTTAGAGAAATGGTGATTTAGTAAATTTGACCCCCCCCAAACCCCCTAAAATTTCGAATTTTTTGAAAATCTTTCATAGTGAGCACCCATGGCCCTAGAGGAAGCTACATACCAAATTTCGTTCCGATCCGTACAGTAGTTTTTGAGAATTTTGCAAAACAATCCCCTTTTCGGCAAAAAAACCCCCAAAAACAGTTATTATTATTACCTAAACGAGAATTTTTAGAAAGATGCGGTTTTTTGCATATGGTAGGGTACATTAAGGGCTACAAATAAGCCAAATTTTATCAAAATCGTTGGAGCCGTTTTTGAGAAATTTAGTTTTTTCTCGCTTTTTGGCAATTTTTGAGAGGTAAAACCCCTTAAAAATCTAAAATTTGAAAAAATGAAAAAATGCCTGGAAATATTCCAAAACTACACCTACATACCAAATTTTATCAAAATTGGACCGTTGGTATGGTCTCCAGCTCTGAACACATCCTTACAGACAACGGACACACGGACACACGGACAGACATCACCAAAAAAACACTTTTTTGGGTTCAGGGAGTACCAAAACAAAAAATTCTACTAAAAATATTTTTGGGTTTAGGGAGCACCAACATAGATAATTGCACTAAACAATTTTTTGGGGTTCTGGGAGCACCAAAACATAATTCAACTAAAAATTCAAATTCGAAAATTTGGACGAAAACAATACTTTCTCCATATACTACGTATAGGGTGGAGAAAGTAAAAAAGTAAAAATAAAAAATAATAATAATAAAAAAAAAACAATATGATGACAAAGATAGCATTAACTATTGATATTTAATATATTATTTTAATTAAACAACCAATTTTTAAATAATTTTACCTAAAATTAATGTTATTACGTGTACCGAGCCTTTTGGGAAACTCGTGCAAAAAAAGAGTCTTGCATTCTATCTCTGAGGCGGTGTGGAA
Organism: Philaenus spumarius; assembly: GCA_018207615.1. Lineage (NCBI taxonomy): Eukaryota > Metazoa > Arthropoda > Insecta > Hemiptera > Aphrophoridae > Philaenus > Philaenus spumarius. Next base: position 309,980 of record JAGFPH010000094.1, read on the forward strand.
AGGAATTCAGTTCCTACTTTCTTTGCGCTCTAAGACTAAATCAGTTGTTTCCTCGAAATAAATATTAACACCTTTTTATAAAATCAGAACCTGTAGACTATTTTTGAACTGTATGATTCTTCTAATAAGCTCTATCCAACTGTAAACAACAGAAATAGAAAATTCCCGGCCACACTTGTGATCTTTGATCTCGAGCGCTTTTGACGGAATTAATCATCATAACGAAGGCGTACAACAAATCCTGCTATCTCGGAATTTTTAAGGAGATAAAACCTAATATACCGGGGTATAAATTTAGTTTAAACACTTATCTTTGAACGATAACGCATACTGAGATTTGGTGTTTGCACTATAATAAGAAACATGTTTATCTAAAGAACTAGATTACGCGTTTGAAAATAATTTCCTGAACAAATATTTGTTTTAAACTGTGGGAGAACGATTTGTTCAACTACTTTTTAATGTAAGAAACAATTTTGATTTATTTCCCAACGATTATTTTTACTTCCTTTCCATACTAACAGAATCTCGATTTTCCTATAAAATTGTTTATTGTAAATACAATTATAGCACGGAATTTGTAGCTTGGACCCTGACCTCGAGATGCGCAGTAGACTCGGAGTTAATTCGAGTGGTGGGGGGTCAGAGAAGCTCAGTCGATTACCGAGCTTTGAACGGAACACTTCGGTCTAGCTAGAAGCAATTGTACGGGTTTCCATTAACATTATTGTCCGTGCACAAATCTATTTATTATTTAACTATCGCTGTTTATTATTATTATTTAGCGTTGTTTATTTTTTATTGTTTATATTTGTGATTAATAATAAATTTAATATATTTATTTTCAAAATAACCTATTTTTCTCAGTAACAATCCTGAAGTAAAAATGAAAACATAGGCCTAGTTTTCGTTTACAGCACTAACTAAATTATTGAGGTCAGCTGATATTCATATTCACTAAATTAATTTGAGCAGCTGATATCAAATCATCGCGTAATATTAATAGACAGAATAATTTTAATACAATACTACCGATACTTTTACATGAATAAACAACGTAGGCCCACTTGTACTTTTGTAAATAATAAGTTATAAGTTTATTTATTTTACTTAATACTTGTAAATAGTATCAAAATGTAGTTTTTATTGTTAGACTACCGTACTCACGTTTATTTCTTTGTAAACTAGTTATTATATCTATCGTTATAAGTTGTTTTAACGTTAATCATGGACAAGAAACAGGTCTGCGAGCGTTACCGACATCAGACAGATTCGGATTCTTTGGTGTATGAAACGTAAATAAACGAAAAATCACACTATTCTTAACAGTCTACAAACAAAACTCTTATTCTCTTTATATATATATCTAAAAAGTCCCATATCTATACAGTATTTACATGTTGTAATACAACACAAAGCTGTCGCGACAACTTTGATAGTAGGCCTGTAAGTATTAACTTGATTAATTTTATAAGTAGAACGTAGTGTCCCTTCCCCTCCAGCGGACGGCATCCCCACTTGCCTATATTCTTCCCTCCCGCCAGCGCATCGTAAAGTCCATGCTAAAACTAACAAGCTATACTGCCATCTTCCTTAATAGATAAATACTCTGGTAGTTGCAATGTTTCCGGAAGTAAAGATTGTATAATTTCAACAAAACTTAACATGAACGTTTCGTTATACATTTTCTAATGGATATTATTCCTTCCGCTACATACGTTATTTTAAGTAACGGGAACTCTCAAAAGAGATTTTTATAGAAGATATCTAATTTTTCTTTTCAGTTTTTAAGAATCTTTTGATTCTTCAATGGTTTATGATATTTTATGTGCTTGTAAAAAGACTTATATTTATTTTTGTTTGTTTGTGTATATTTTGAGTATATGTATAATATATATATATAAATTGTAATTCTAATATTTTAAATGAATTTCTTTCGAGACATGAAACAGTTTCTAGTTTCAATTTTGGCTACAACACATGAACATGAACATTACTGCAAGCATATGCAAATACCTAGTTGATAACAACTGGCATTGATATTTGCAAGCATTGTTTAATCAAAAATTAGTTTATCACAAATTGTAAGTTTTTGAAAATAGTTTGTAAAATTTATCTTATAATACAATGGTTTTATTTGGCCATGTGAGTTTTTCTGAAATCGATTCAATAGGTTCTGAAGGACATATCCAAAATTAAATCAAGGAAAAGCGTGTCTAAATCAAATACTGTTTTACAAAAAATTGAGGTAACAATTTGTGTTTAACATTATTTATTGATTTGCATTGTTAAATAAAAAACTTTTGTTATTTTCCATTTTTGTATACTCACCATCTTTCCGTGTGTGCTTTATTTAACCGTGTTTGCCTTTAGAGTATTAGTGTGTGGTAGTAGTACATCAACATATTTGCAATAATTTCACAACAATTTTAACTTAGTATATGATGATTGTTTTACTTCCTTGTTAATTTACATTAAGAACAAAGACAAGGATACCCGAAACTGTAGGTGAAACATAGGCCTACGTTTTAAAATAAAAATTATAATATCTCTTCATTTTATTAAAATGTATGTCGTATTATTCAGGAGTGAAACACTATCTATCTACCTAACTGTCCCTCTCTCAAAAAAACTTTCACCACCTTATTTTAAACATAATAATACACAATATGGACATAATGTACCAAATATAACTTTGCGTTTCTAACTAAGATTTACTTTTTCAAACAAAATAAACTGTTCCTCAATTTAAACTAAAAAACGATCGCATTAAAAATTTAAGAAGTATCACTTGTACATTTGAAAGATATAATTGGGAAATGCGTGAACAATGTCTCAGCTTTAGCTAGACCACTGACTTTATTAGCCTAACTGGCATAAATAAAGATGTAAACAAATTTTGCCGTAAATGGAATCGGATTAGGTCTTTCTAAATTCAGGGTTTAATAGATTTGTCCCCTAACGTTTCATCTTTATACCAGTTAGACTAACGAATACGTGATTGCGGTTATCGAATTCCATAAATTATAATCGAACCTGTCTAACTTTGTTAAACTTTCAAAGGTAGAAACTAAGGGACGCGCCACGCAAGGGGTTCCAAGTGCGTTTTTTTGTCATTTGCACTGTACATTTACATCAGGCATTTTCTTATTGTATGACGCCATATACCTAAAAAAGTACATATTCGGGAATAAGAAGACATCTAAAGACACTCATTTTCGTTTGATGTTGAGAAATGAAAGTACCTTTGAAATGTTTCGGAACAGTGAGGTGTGTAGGCACCCGGAAGGTCACTCGTGTCTCTCACCATGCTGACGTCTTTGTTTTAAGACCTCCTGCAGATAACTGTTAGTTCCGTTAAAGTTTATTCATTAACAAGTCAAGTCGGTACTTACTGTGTAAATTGTCTTTTATACTCGAATAAATTCACTCTTTTTTACGATGTACTCGTAAATTACATTTTTAAATGTTTGTTGTACTCACTTTTAGGGTTCTCCATCATGGAACTAACCATGAAATCATTCGGAATATGTCCATACTGTCAAAATTTCTCATGAAATGAGGCATGGACACATTAATAATGTGTCAACAATGACCAACAGTTTCCTCACGAAGTCATGGTTCAACTATTGGTAGATTAAGAATATGCTACTTTGCCAATCTTAGTCTTGGAAATGGGCTCATTAAGCATCCACAATGCCAAACTTCCTCAATGGATTAATAGAAACATTGAATATCTCTACAATGTCCAGCCCCCTCAATGGCGGATCCATGACTATGAATATGTCAAGAACTCTCAACTTACTCGATGAAGAAACCGTGGAAATTTATGTCTTCAATGCCCAAAATTCTCTTGTAAGGAGCCATGACTAAATGCCTAAATGGATTTGGGACATATCTAATAGAATACATTTTTTCGATTCGAAATAAACTCAGTTCTATTAAGTTCATTACCGTTTAGAAGTATTCGGTACCTAAGCGGAATGTCACTGTACTTCTAGGGAAGGGGAAGCTAAGGTTTTGTAATTTTAAGTAATGTATATTAGGAACTTACATAATGTACATTAGAAATCAAAAATTGCATCAACAACCTTACTTTTAGTTATGACATCTTTCTCGGGTAGGGCTAACTTTATGACTTGGAAGGAATTCTCAAGTTTCGCTTGTGGTATGGTGGAACACTTTTCTACAAAGAATGCCTAATTAAATGTTTTTTTATAAGAATCAATAGTAATTCACGGTTTGATTGAAATAGCAATCGAAAGTTGGTCTGTTTAAACTGTAGTCGAAGAAAATGTATTAAACCAAATATTCCAAGAGAAAACCTAACACACTAGTGAAACATACCTCAAAGCCATATTAATATAATCTTTTTAATTAACACAAGAAGAATAAATATTGCTCAACTAATATTAATTAATGTTTCTTATGTAAACAATGGTTGATTACTATTAAAATAAACAATACCGATAAGCTACTGCGTGTACGCCTGTTACGGCCAAATAGATCAAGGACGAACATTTTCTTTTTGCCAAGAAATGAAAGACCATTGAACGCCTTCGAACAATACTTTACTTTTGTTAATGTGCTTTAACCTAAATCTGTCAATACACCTGTGCTGGGCTAAAATTGATGACGACTAATTTGTGTTTGTTAAATTATAAAGTAGTACACAAATTTCCTTCTATTTCAATTAGAGCAATGTCAAGGGTTAACCACGCCCTTTTTGGTCTTATTATCAAGACAGTTACTTAAATTTGAAAAAGTTGCTGAGTGTGGAGTTAAAGCTCTGCATTTTTTGGTATAAACTTATACAGAGTGATTCTTTAATAAATGGAAAAATTTAAGGTTGCGTTATAGTTTTAAAAATAGTCTTAGTTTTCCGCCCATCCTCCTAAACAATTTTAAAATGAAACTTTTCAAATTAATTTAAAATAAAAAAATTGTACGGGATCTTAGTTACGGTCTTGGAAATACTAAAGACGTTACTTGACGATAAAATGTCATCGTAAAAGACGGTAAAATTAAGAAACTAAGAGGCTGTGACTCATATGGTGAAACAATAACGTTACCACTGCTTTACTTCACTGCACTGAAGCATTGAAAAAAATCCGTTTTAGTGTTGATGAGCGTAACCATAAATTTCTAAAGAATGATAAAAAAAACACTTCACATTTTCCTTCAAATATAATGAAACAATAAACACCATTGTTGTAAATCAACAGTGAACAATTTAAAACAAGTGCAAAAGAATGACGAACAAAACTAAAAGTTGAATAGGTGAATTAACAATGCAATCATTCAGAGATCCTGCAAACCTGATTGTTGTAACAGCGTTGCCAGATTTGAATTAGTTGAAGACATGCTCTTTAGGAAAGTAATGTTACCAACTTAAACATCTTTACAAACTGAAAACATAATGTGATTGGAATCTTAGGTTCAGGTTTGTTTAGTGTCATAAGCAATAATTTTCCAAATAATAACAAACCGACCATAAACTTACTTAGTCTCCTTTTCGTAAGATATACGAATTAAGTTTTTAAAATCCACGTAATATTATTCCTGTTAAATTGGGCTTGAGAGTAATTAACGAGTTAACATATTGTGCTTCATTAAATTTGGCAACATTGTAATTTGTCACGTCGCTTATTTTGTTAGATTTCATCTAATTTAGTTTTACTGGTTTTAGTGCTGAATGTACCTACATTATTCCAGGTATAAAAATATACAGAATGATGCAAAAGTTCCGCAACCCCTTCGTAATTTTGAACCAGTTGCATATATTAACTCCAAACTTTCAGGAAGTTATATTGGGCAAGTTCTGCACCATTTAGGGATATGAATGAATTTCACCCATATTCGGTGCAAGTAAAAGTGTTTAAATAGGGATCTGAACTTCGTGGCTCCGCCATTTTGAATTTGGAGTATCGGAGAGGGGTTTACTTTACACCAATTTTCTCGTCTCAACGAGGGCTTTAAAATGAGGTATCACACAATAAGGTTTCCTATTTTAAATTTTTGATTTGTAACCCCAACCCCCTTTAACCAAATAAGGGTAAAATTAATTCATACCCCTAAAAGGTGCAGAATTCGCCCAACATAAAGTTTAGAATTAATACGTGCAGGTGTAAAATTACGATGCGGTTGCGGAACGTTTGCATCACTCTGTATATTTTGCACGTTAATTATATATTGTTATTTCTTTATATTTTCTTTATGATAGTTATTATTTATATTGTTGGTACTAGTGAAGTGTTTAGTTTCTTTTGTGTAGGGCAATCATAGCAAAAATGGTTCAAATTTAACTTGCACTTTGTGTTTTCTTTCTTTCTTTCGTTCTATAATATTTGTTGCATTGTCAGGATGCTGAAATAGAAGAAAACATGTTGTTTGCATTTTGATGAAACCGTTTAGGTGTACATGATTTTCATCTGTAAACTGTACATTTTGTAGGAATCCAGGATTTTCATAGTCCACTGCTAACATCGAGGCTCAATAAACATAAATATGTTATTTTGTACCTTGCATTCAAAGGTTGACCAGTTTGATTGGTAGCGCCCTATTGCTGGAACCATTGGGAACCAAAAGCCAGTTTCCTAGAGCTACAAACCCCTCTTTAGATATCTTGCAAAAGTTGGAGGCTCTTCTATCTGCAACGTGTCTGGTTTACAGTAACATCCTTGCCGTTGTCATCTTCAACTAAATACGAACCCAGTTTGTCTATCCCTGATACAGCGCACCATATGTACTCGCTCAATGTGTTGGTTTTGTCCTTTAAATTTAAAGGTTGACTATATACGTATTTGCTGCTTCCGACCGTGTTCAAAATAAAGAACGCTTAAAACGGGTTTCAGGAAATCAATAATTTGTAAAGATGTAAGATGCTCAATTAAACAAAATTGTTCTAAATGTCTGAGTACTATGATGTGCTGAGTGATAAGGTGCTGAGTGCTATTATAATACTCCTTATGCTAATCAGTATATTTTTATTACGTGCTATAATTTTATGTTTAAAAATTCAATTTGTTTACTTAAAGTCCAAACTTTTACAATTGGAACTTCCAACACAGTTTCGTAGGTACGAATCTACGAGTTATTGGCGATGGATATTCATTTGCTCTATACTCTGGCTCTTGTCTTTAATAGTCTAACAGACAAAACAAATTTAGTGATTTAGCTAGATAAATTTATGAAGCACAAAATTTCCCAAACAGTAGTTTTCTGAGAACAGCAATCCACAAATTTGTATTCGCTATTACTAGTATTCTGTGAACAGAACTGTAGACGTCACGTAAACAAACTAAAATCTGCTCTTTATTAAAGACTTTTATGAGAAAGGTTTTTGTCTAGTAGGAGAGATTCTCGAAACATATGGCATAACATTAATTTAATGTTAGGGAGATATCAAACTAGGATAGATAGGTGTAATCCAATAATGTACAAGATATGTCAAATCAGTTCTCTAATTATTTTGCATTCGTTTATTCCAACACAACGCAAATTTGCTGAATACAAATGTGTCTTTTCATAAACCTCTTCAGTTCACATTGTCCTCTTGTAATATCGACAACATCAGTAATAATGTCAAAATACGACAGGATTCGGTAAGAGCTAGAAATGAAAGAAAATTTATAAATAATCACAGAACCTATTACACAACTGATATATTTTGTTCATGTCTTATTTTGTTTCCCATTAATCATCCTTGAAATTATGTAAAAAAGGAATCAAGAAATACAAATAATTACACATGTCGTTTTAAATGTTTTCGAGAAGTATTTAAGTGAAATTTCAAGAAAGCCGTACAACCCATTTTTGTCCGTGAGAAATAAAGAGACTCTTGATTAATGAAATGCAGAACGGTCGCGTTGATAGAAAATTGGTAATACAAATTGGATAGACCTACTCCTAAAAGAAAGCGTTCGAGTACTTTTTTACGGCTTTTCTACTTTAGTTTATAACTAATTTGTTTAAGGGTTTTTAAAATAAGAGATTCAGTAAATATTATATTTATTTCTTCCTTACGTTTATAATTTTGATTAAAGAAATTTTTTAAATAGATCTTAACTAAGTTTTATTTGGATTTTGGTATCAGTTTTAAGTGGGTTTTTTTTCGATTAAGACCTTTTAGCAAATTAAAATTTCATAATTTATGTTGAAATAGTTGACTATGCTTTATTACAATTTGATTAACTTTATCGTATTACTTTTCAAGTTTTTTAAGACTTAATTGTAGAGGCGCAATGCAAAATTATTACACATATTCATATTGAAGAAATTTGAAAAGTAAAAAAAAGTGTATTGATTCATGGGATCAAACAAGAATAACACATATTATTAATATTGTAAACATTTGAAAAAAGTCAAGACAAGTTTTACGTTGTGGGTCATTTACAAAGTGTGTAATAATATTAAACAAAACAATATTTTACAAAAATCCCTACAGATTCGTCATTTTTCCTGACCTCAAGGAACATTTACGCCAAATTTGAAGATAACCAAACAACGCGGTTGGTTGTAATCACGTAACAAAGAAACAGACAGATGAAATGCCGAATGATCTTGAAACAGGACCTCCCTAACTCTCATTCAACTCATGTTTATTTATTCTATTAGCAGTCTGAAACATTTAATGGATTATGTTTTATTTCAATCGTGGCACTTTTTTATCGTGTAGTGTAGTGTATACTCCTTCGCACATGTATACATATTTCGCTATTTTTTTATAATATTTGTACGTGATCACTGAACATTTTAAGGCGAATTAAATGAAGTGAAATAAATGTTGTTCACAATATATATTTTAACAAAGTTTGCCGAAAATACCAATTTACGCGAAACTAAACAGTCGTATGAAATAGAAGTTTTGAATTGTTTAGCAAGAATTTACAAAATCTGAGAAAAATGTTATTACTTCTTGGTATTATTAAAAAAATAATTGAATTCTATTTGATTTGTGGTTTGAGAGTGGACAATACAATACGTTTACAAACAAATAAACAATGGTAAACTGGAATGAGCGATAAAAGTTCTTCGGGAGTCATTTTGTCGTATTTCTTAGAAAACATCCAAATGTTACTGAAGCAATTAATGGTAATTGCTTTACGATCTTTAGAATACATCTAGATTCCTACTTTTCCAATAAACCAGTAAAAGTGCTATACTACATACATAAAAGAAAACTAATATACATAGCAAATGAGCTATTCAATTGTGTAAAGGTTACAAGTATTGTATGCCAAACTTGATTGCTGAAACTTGCTTGCTTGTATATTTTTCGTTTTTGAAACTTTAAAGAAATCCTTAAAGGGATTTTTAATAATATTACTTTCATTTGAAATAAATTATTCACGTTTTTGTTATTTGCTAAAAATATGCATACTAAAAAGAAACGAAGAGACGTAAAGTCGACGTTATTTTAGTCAATGGTACTGAATAGAAGTAAAAATTTCACTAATTTATTAACAGAAAGGCTTATTTTTTAAGAACGCTATAGAATTTCTGAAATGTACGCAAATAAAGACTAATAAAACTAGGAGATTTTTTAAGACATCAGAAATGACCTTCCGCGGCTCTCCTTGTCGGAGTGGTGTTAATATTGGTGTGTAAATATTTAAATGCTTGGGGGGGGGGGGGGGCATTCCCCGTTCATAGACCTTGATGATGAAGATTTTTCAAGAAGAGTGATGATTTTTTATTTACGATTTTGAAACGAATACAGGTTAGCAAGCTTTATGATTATGACCAATTTCAACTCCATACCTTTATCGGTTCCAGAGAAATTGGACTGAGAAAAAGGCAGAAGGTCAAAATATGAATCCTATAATTAATGTACGGTTTCTGTAAAGCAAACATAATAGTTAACTAAAGTAATTAGCACGTCTGGATAAAACCCCCTAATACATTCTTCTGTTTATATTCGCCTGTAGATGGTTCATATTTTCCAATGCACAGCAAATGTAAAGAAGGATGTTGAGCAGAGCGTTGATAATATTATTGTATAATTAGTTAAGTAGTAATATACTGTAGTTTGTTTATTTAAATTGGCATTTTATCTGATTCATGTATTTATAAAAACTGGTATAAAGTTTGCCCTTATTAAAACTATAGTTTTTTAATCCTATCCATTACCAATACACATATAGAAAGTAAAAACTCATATATAAATTTCGTATTAACTAGATCATGGTTTGTAACCGGTTTTGGTAAATATGAAAAAACATAAAAGTTATTGAACTGATCAAGTGTTCACTAGTTACAACAAAAAAGTGTTATGCGATCCATGCACATACAGGCACGAAGTTGGCGCGAAGTTTACAGCTGTGTGTAGTTGGCTATAAATCAGCTGGTAAACTACTACAGCTGAGTTCGACTGAAACGATTGTTAGCTTTCCCCGGAAATGAAGCAAGCAGTATATTGCTACATGTAAAAATCTAAGTTTCTAGTTTTCATTTATTCGAGAACTATTACAACGATTTTCCTACACTAGATACGATATTTGGACAGGTAGTCTATCCTATTTGATTAACAATTCTTCGGTAGATTTTTTTTAGTTAAAATAATAATAATTGTTGTTGTAGTAAGAAAAGTAGCATTGTTCACACTTAAAATGTACAGCGAGGTTACTTTAGCTTTTCATCAGTGAAACTTCTAAGATTTCTGGGG